>JAQFZC010000345.1:0-56532 GCA_034695205.1 Dicyrtoma fusca | reverse complement strand
AGATGGCTACTCTTTATCGCTTAATTTTTGACGTGGCTTTCGACTACGCACTGGCAATCGAAAGTGGAACACTTAAGTCCAACCCATCTTCACGAACTGGGTTGGCTGAATTACTTGAACACTAACCACTGAGCGCGAAGCCCAAACTTGAAAGTCAGGTGGACTCACGGCTGAACATAGATACTTCTTAGGATTCAAATCGTGTGCTGCAGGAATAGGATTTATGTCCTTGGATGTATCTATTTAAAAAAAGACAGTATGTCTTTAAAGACTTTGTGTGATAGTTACTTCATGATTTGAAAGGTATGGAATAATTTCGACTGCGGGTATAGTATTACATTTGAAACGTATACATTAAACGGTGAAACCTCTGGGAACATCAACTGGCTGTACAGATATGTAAGCTATTATGGTGTTCGCAAGGCTTATAAGCAATTTCTAGCAAACAGGATTAGCAACTTCAAAATTCAACGTCAGTTCCATAAAAGTAGAATCTATGTCTTCATGCTTTAAGAAAGGCAAAGCCGTTAGGCAATGCAGAAAATCGCCGGTTGAGCTGTTGTCGCGTGAGCCATTTTTATATTTGTCTCTGCCTTCGTTTACGGTGTGAGTACGTCCGAATAAATTTTGACAGAAGTGAAAAAGAGAGATTTGTTTGTCTGCCAGTGAAACTACCGTACGGACAGCGTTCATTCGAGCCAATTCAAAGTCGCTCAAAACCTTCTCGGGGCAGTAGTACATACCATGTCGAACTTGATTTAAAAAATTCTACATATAATCGGGACGTCTTTTTGGGCAGGTAGTCCATAACCAGGGGTAAGGAGACAGTTGAAAATTCCGTGAATGGTTTAAATTTTATTATATTCTCGAGAAAACGTCTCAAAGATGTTCTATAATTTGCCGAGGCTTACGGCGATAAAATTTGGAATCACAATAACTCGTGATTATATTACGGTATTCTCGCATTCGAAATTATCGCATGCCTTTCAAATTATGAAATAACTACCACACAACGTCTGTGAGAACAGCTCTATCGTAATTTGTTTCGAGTATTTGTGCTGTCTATATTTCCACTAAAGAACCTACGGCGTCGATCTTGTAGTGTCGACCAATTGGTGTCGACCAGGTGGTGTCGATCAAATGCTGTCTATCGTTAGTCCTGTCTACCATTTGTCCTGTCTACCATTTATCCTGTCTATCATTGGTCCTGTCGATCATTTGTCCATGGACCAGGCATGCTGTCGACCAGGTAACCGTGCACCTCTGATAAGTATAGTAGGTAGGAGGACAGCTCAGTATTCTATCTCATAGTCTACTACCTAGGATTGGCATGCAGGAAAGGTAAAATAGGGCTGGAACCGGGATCCATAAGGAAGGAGTCAGTTCAGACTGTGGTCATTCACAGGTTACTATTTGAGTTCAGCCATCACATCAGGACCCTGGGCTTCTGCGTCCAACACAAAGCCAGTCCACTAAACTATCTGATAAAAGGAGAAGTGCGGCGGTTGATGGCCTCAAGTTGGTTGTCCCAAAATCTCGGTGGCCCTCACCAAAGGCCATAAACAGTTGTGATTGCAAGAAAGAAGTTATGCCGAAGCTGTCAAAGTAACTCAGTGGTCTAGAAACAGTGTACATACATCTTACTGGTCTGCAAAACCGTCATAGGACGTGTACTTCACGAGTTCCAACAAAGCACATGTCCAGTTGGATTCGTCGATTGCCACCACTGACTGCAAAGAAAAGCTCATTTTCCACCGACAGGGATTTCATTTGACACGGTAAGAATTAAAATTTAATTACATTGATATTCAAAAACATTATTATAAATGACTGCCAAAACGACGTTCATGGGCTTTTGTCATCTGTTTTTAAACTATCAAATGACCGGGTTCAATAATTTGCAGCTGCCCACTTCCCTAACCTTTACACCTAAAGGGTTTTAATTTCGGATTTATTTTGGGAGGGGGCAAAAGGTTATGGGGCAGCCTGTATATGCTAGACATACTAGACTTTGTTTGCTCTGGCTAACTCGGCTTCAGAGGACAAGGACATATCTTCCACAACGATCTCTTTGACGAAGAGGGGACGATTTAGATTCGAGGACGGCGTCTCCTAAACAGACCAAGGGAATTTCGTTGCGGTTGGTCACATTAGTAAAGCGCAGGAGCACTAGATCCTCCGAAAATCAAGGGAGGAAAAAGAGGGCCCCTTTAACGGATATGGAAGTTGAAAAGGTGGGCCTATGCTGTTAGTTATTAACTAACCTAGGCCTTTGCTACTTAGCTTGACTATGTCTAACAAAGTGCGACTCTGTACTGTAGCGGAACTAGTGCTGATTGACGTTTCACATTAAAAGATTGGTTGCACTAATGACGACCCTTTGACTTTTAATTGCCACCGTTACCATCACCACAGGAGGGAGGCGCAGTCAGTGTGTGCAGTGCTGATGGTGATGGTGTGTACATTCAATTACCGTACCGCTTTTTCCCCTCTGTTCCCTCCATCGCCTCTCAATCCTCCTTCGCCCCAATTTATCATTGACGTCGTTTCGTTGCCGAGCGTTAGCTGTTTAAAATCTCTCAGCTGTGTATATGGTAGGTACCTACACGCACACGGCTGCACAATGTTCTGAACGACATTAAACTTCTCACCTTCAAAGTTTCCATTTAGAACTTGAATTCGAACAGAAATCAACCAACTTTTGTACTGGCCAATGAACCATTCACAGATAGATTCACAAATGGATAGAATAGCAACGCTTAGGAGTTTTACTAAATGACAAATTTTCATTTCGATTATCAGTCTGAATTGGTACTGCAAATTGAGATTTGGAATTGGGAAAACGCTACACTCAAAAACACACAAGCAAGTACATAAATGAATTAATGAAGACGGGCGAGTGAAATCAAATCAGTTCACTATTACGCATCTAGATTATATTGGCTGTTTCCCCTATATTTCCAATACAAGCTGTGAACCCCTCTTTAAGCATGTCACATTCTACACTGAAAATAATATGTACCTAGGTGTGTAGTAATGTGAAGGGAGCGCTATGTATGTGCATGTCTGTAGTATTTCTGTAGCATTGGTGTACGGTTCTGGTTTTGGTTCGAGTCCTCAATCTGATTCACATCATTATTTTCACATTACAACCACAACACATTACATATCTCGTCTTAATGCACATCCACTCCTTTGCTCCATAAAAACATATTCCACCTTTTCAATTAGGTACACATCTAGTTGCCTGTATTAGCATATCTATATGCTCCCACCGCAAATAGATTAACGCTCAAAGGAGAAATCAGAGTTATCAGAGGTTTTTAGTTAAAATGCCTATGTAGGTAGACGTAATGCGTCTATTTATAAAATAAATACGACTGTGTGAACGTGGCAAACCTCATATGACGTCGAACACACTAAATAAATCAGCCATTACAGCATGAAGCAAGCATCTTTGCTCTAAATGATTTTAGACCAGAGAATAGATCAGAATCGCAGAATTTTGCATTAACCATGTGAATTATTTTAGGAAAAACAAAAACACTGACATGAAAAGTCTTTAGGCCTGGAAATAAATACAATTTCCTCAATTTATTCTCTTCATAATATATTTAAGTTTAACCGTTTTTTTGAGTAATGTTGACTTTGAACTCTGTGATGGGCTATTGCAGTGCTTGTATAATTTGACAGGATGCTGTAAATACTGCTACCGCTATACAGCTTCCATGGTTTAATTCCTTTCATTCAGTTCAAATTTTCAAATGTAAATTCGCGATTAGAATGAGCAGGCGTATAAGCATTTATAAAAGGTTAAACTTACCTAAGTACTTATATATATACATTTGTTGACTGTAAAGTACGTTTATCTGTATGTGTATGCGGATAGATGTGGGGATCTTATCTGAATTTGTCCCTCGCTGACTCTTGTTCTCTCATCATCCCAAGTTGGAAAGATGTAATGCAAAAGTAATAAGGCAGAGCGGAGATGTATGTACACAGGAAATAATATAAATATAATAAAAAATAATGCGTGCATAAGAAGCTTTCGGCACGTACTTATATACATATACCTATGTGTGTATGTAGTAAGTAGCGTTGGCTTTTGTTTACCTTTATACATTGCTTGGAAAGAAAGGGCATTGTGTAGACTTGATCTGCATACCTATGGATGGGAGTATGAAGACAGATATAGAGCTAACGCGGGGCAGGATATTATTATATATGAATGTAGAGGGAAATCTCATTGGTAATATACATAATTATAAGCTGCAGCGTTGAAAGAAAAAAGTTCACTCTGTTTGTCTACAGGTTAAGTTGACGGGACCATTATTAATTCATGATCCAGTCATTTAACTCTACTAAGAGGATAATCCTTACCATGATTCCGCTATATTTCTTTTTAAACCCTGATTTCCTTTACTATACACAATTTATTATATACCTCCCCTTGTTTTATTCCTTTCCTCAGACATGGAGTAAGGATTTCACTTGTTTTTCTTACCTTAATGCCAAACTTGCAAAGAATAAGAGAGATGGGGGTAGAAAAAACGGGGTAAAAAGAATAGCCCCCAATATCTAACCCCTAACCTAACCTCCATTTCCACTTGATCCGACCCTAGAACCGGTTGATGCCAAAACCGATCCACACGTCGAGTCAGTAGTGTTGCAAGCGTCACTTGCGCTAGCCAGCCCGACACCGTTTCGGTCAACCCAATAACTAGTACATAAAAGATAAAATGAATATTGTAATTTAATACCTCGGCTTCTTGCTGCCATCTCGGGCCACATTCTTTCTGCACCAATACACATTCCTACAGATTACCCGTAAGATACATCGCACAAGTCAAAACGCTAGGTGCAATTAATGCTATCAACATTCCCATTCAATGATCACCAATTACTTATTCCCAATTAGGATGACATATAAATATATAATACAGAAATAACAATCTATGATGTCAAATATACTGACAAACAATGTCAGATGGCTATGGTCTAGCCATTCTTCTGCACCCCGGTGCACGGCTACAGTTAGCTAATATTATAAACATTTTATGAGATAAAAAATGAAAACTTTAAAAATAAGATTTACAAATTACTAAAGCAAATAAATACAGGTGGGTCTGCAATAATATTAAGACGCAATGCATTAGCGTTAAGTATGTTCATACAAATATTTTTGCTTTAATAACAAGTAAAGAATAAAATAGAAACCTTCAAAATAATGATTAAAATTTTGTTAAAAAAACGTTTTATGGATTTTTAATAGTTTAGAAATATTTTTCTAGGAGTAACCATCCTAAATCCACTTTAATTTTTGTCTAACTTCAGCCAGGGCTCGTGAAAATGTACCGAGGGGAAAGAAATTTGGGGCCCAGTAGATATGACTACTGAATTGGGGTTGTAGATGGAACCGTTTTACGTAGGTTCAACTTTTTTATGTTAAATCGACATACAAATTCAAATCTGGAACCCAAATTCAATTGTCATATCTACAGGGTCCCAACTTTCTTTCCTCTAGGTACTTTTTCAAGAGCCCTGACTTCAGCACTTGCTATCGTTTTACCATGCAAGTTTTCGACTATGCAATACCAACCAAAGTGCTTGCCAGACATTTCTTATTGTTAAAAAGATTTAATAGCAGTTGTTGTCTAAAGCTACATATGTGAAGGACATCTTGTCAAATCATGGAAGTAATAAAAATCAGGAAATTCCAAATAGTATTGGCCTTAAATGTAGTCACCCGTGGCCTAGTCCTAAATGTGGCCATTTCGAAAACCAAAAGATTTAGCTGCAAATCCGGGTTGTAGATGATCATCAATAGTAATTTGCAGTTTTATGTACATTTTGACAAGTTTTGATTCCACTTATGAGGCAGTATTTGTGCTTAAGCTGCAAATGAAAATTTTGCTCTTCGAAGCTACATTTTTTCGATTTGCCGACAAAACGTAACCAAAAAAGAAAACTAAATAGTATATTCAAGCAGATAATAGTTCCTACAATAACAAACAAATAATACCTACATACAGTGTTTTTTTATTTGTATGTTTGCCATAAAACTGCTTACACACAACTTTGAGTAGAAAACGGGGGTCTCAATAAGAAGTCAGGGCTAATATATAAGACGGGAGGTGAAGTCGATCTCGTCAATTAGAAGGCTGGTGTCCAACATTCGATATGTCTTGTAGTACAGTCTAAGCTTTAGTAATGTTGAAAAAGGACGTAACGTTAGTAATGATTTGAGACAAGACATATAAATCCCAAGAAGACAATGAAGAATGAAGGAGCTATAAAGCATTAGTGATGGTGTTATTTTGCAAAATATTAAGTAAAAAACAGTAATACGGCTGCTGCTGCTATTAAATAAATTAAAATAATTTTAGCTGTTAAATTAAGTGGTCATACAACTGTGGGTTCGTCATTGCAACCATTATCCTTGTGAAAAAGTGAATCCTATTCTCATAATCTGTAACGCATCATTCTAATGCAGATAAAAGCATTGTAAAGATGCGTTTCACACTATTATAGTTGGCCTCCCTTTTTGACGGCGTTCCAGACAGGTTCCTTTGGTAGCGTGTACTGAATGACTCGACAATAAAGCTAAGCTGAAACCGAAACTCATTAATTATACATTGCATTGGAACGCAGAAAACCTCTCTTTTTATTTGAGAAGACGAGCCTCTTTAACAAGTCGATTCTCCTCAACAGGAGACTGATCTTACATACATTAAACTTTTACGTTATCTACTCACGTATACACTGATGTAAAGTGTCTCCAAATTCTTTATTCCGAATACTGTTGTAGCACGGAAAAATTCTACTGTACGTCAAGTACGCTAAAGTCGCTCGAAAAATTTAGTTATTTACACAAAGCTAATTAAGAAAACATTATAAAACATGGAAATAGACAAGAAGCCTTTTAATTACTAATTTATGGGAAAATGTCTAAAATATAATCGTATTGACATATTTGAGTCAAACGTAAGTAAAGCTTATTTAGTTTTTCTAAAGACTTGTCACAACCGAACCCTTTATTCCCAGGTTATAATTTATGCAAGACTCCGTGTTACCTCAAATACAGATATAATCCGCCCAGAAGATGTGTCATTACTTATGCACAAAAGAATTCTGAGCTATCCCCCGGTTCTACATAGAATAATAGCCAATAAACTGTGATCGTGATGGCCTGCCTTCATGGAGCGATTGAAAGGAGCTGAGCATTCCAATTCGTCTATACAAAATACATAGATACATACCTACAAATAAGTGTTTGTCCGGTTTCGTATCAGTTTATAGTATTTTATGAGTTCCCCTCCTGTGTTTGCGCTCTACTTGTCCCACTTGTCCAGAAATGAGTTTGAGCCGCAATCCAAAATCCCCTGTAGTGTATGTATGTAACTCCTGGCTGCACAAGTGGGACATATTGATGCCTTCCTTCATTGAGAAGATGGCGATGAGGCTGTCTTAACTTTTCGATCAGCATCCGGATCCGTCGTTTGTCGTTTCTACTTTGTTCCTTGTCCTTTTCTTAGCACTAGACTGTAAAGAGATGGGAAGAGGGACACCACCACTGGTGGTGGTCACATTGTCTGGGATGACAGGAGAGAAGAGGATCTATAGAATGGAAGATGTGAGCGTCATCATCATCATCATCATCATCATTTCCCGGATCATCGTCATTATCATCATCAATAGTCTGGTGGCCGTCATCGTCATCACTTTGCAATCCTAGGAGTGTCAGTGGAAGCAATAACAATAGCGCTTCTAGTGCATCCCACAACCACATACCCAACACTATCCACCATTAACATATTTCCGCATTTTCCCATTTTCCCATTTCACCATTTCCACATTCTGCCCCTCACTCTTTTCCTATATCTTTATCCCTCTGCCGACGCACTAACTAGGTACATACCTGAGTCGGTACTTTCATTACAACTTATATCACAGCCACATTCTAAGGATTATTCTCCCAGGTGATTCCAGTCTATAATTGCAAAAGCACAGCAAGGGATTTTATCTTTATCTGTCTTCCCCAAGCTGTATAATAACAGACATGTACTCGCACACACTGTCAATGGAAACCACAGAATTCTAGAGGTATTCAAACTACGTTGAGTGCGGGGGAAAGGGAAGCCATGCAAATTCCAATTGTCCATATCTATTCTAATCATTCAACCTGTAGTTATATATAATATTATGACGACGGGCGCTCAAAAGCGAATTGCTATCTGGTCTGCCCCAGCCATTCAGCATAACATAAAAATGTAATCTTTTGGTTTCCATTTTCCTATTTTTTCCCCTCTCCTATCCTGTTGTTCGCCTTTGTTTTGTTTTTATGAGAAGCTTGGGACCGTCAAAAGGAATTGGAATAATTGGAATGCAATGTGAAAAGGAAAGTAGCCATGACAAGTAATTACAGTATGCGGAGTGCTTACTATGTGAATAGCCTTGCTGCTCGGTCTCTGGTTCATTCGATTTTGATAGAAATGAGTAGGGTTTGAGCTATAGATACAAAGCGCAGTTGACACAGTAGATACAACTAACAGTATGACCCACCTGTCCTTACAATCATGTAAGAGTAACACGGCCAAAGAGGACGCACTGACGCACTACAGTATTAGTAATGAATTGGTTTGAAAGCAATGACTGAGTATCGCTTACTTTTCCTTGTCCTTCTGATTTTTTTCTTTGCTGGTCTTCTATGGGAGGAAGCTAGTGCTGTGTCGTGAACTGAACATGGGGAACGTAAGCCGTGCTTAATACTTAATACATATGTGCATATGTAAATAGGTAGGTACTTATATTTACAAAGTTGAGCTGACGGAGGAAGGGCCTTCGCGTTGGCATTATTAATGCGTGCACATGAATTTGTACTGCTTGACAAAACGATTGTACGTGTTCTCCGGTACTTCTAAACAAAACTAAACTAGGCACTAATGTATACCATCACCGTCCCAATCCATGGTACGCAGTTCTTAGATGTCTTCTAAGTGAATTCGTTTATTCCAGGATTTACCTAGCGATGCGTAGACATGGTATAGAGGAGCCTCAGTCCCATCTGCAGTCCATACGGCCACCTTATCCGTCTGCATTTGCACACTACAGTATAATTATGCCACGCTGACACTGCCTGTCTGTCTGCCACCATCCTTTCCTTTCATAGTCGAAGCTTGCTTTGACTCCAACTCCAATTGCACGGTATATGTGCTGGCTGCAGATATGTAAATAGACTGCGAAGAAGTTGTGTGTGTGTGCTAAAAATAGGTAAGTAGAATTGTACGAAATGTATAAGGAGAAGAAGGGCGAAGAGGATTGTGAGTATAGTGGAAGGAGAGGAAGAGGAAAAGCAAAGGGAGCTCATTAATATTCATTACAGCTTGACTTGGGAAACTAGTAACTAGGCAAGTGTATGTCTGTCTGCCACTGCTCAAATGTTCGGGATGTTCGGATGTTCCCAAATGTTTCGATATGCGATTCAATGTTCACTTTTGGAGTTCGCATGTTGTTAGCATGTCTGTTCGTCTGAGCAAATTCAGCTCAGAGAATGTAATCGTCTTAAGTGTCTATTTACTTACAATGGGCTGATTTGTGATTTTTCATTCAAGTCATCATCTGAATTCCAATTCTCAATTCACACACACGTATATATATACAACCCAGCCATCCAAACCAAACCAAAGCACACACTTCACCCACCACCGCCAATGCAATGCAATCAAATGACTCTGTCAATGGCAGTGGCAATCATGGGGGGAGACCAAAATATTTCCAGAATATTCCTCAACCAAATCAAGAGTCTCGCATGAACCTATTTACCTATTCGACATTCATCCATTCCTTGATTCATATTTCTCAAAAATCCACTTTTATTTCTCCCTTCGTCACCAATTCAAAATTCTTAAATTGGAGCATTAACTTGATCAGCAGACGGGAGCTACAACAAGCTGGAATTGTGTGGACTTGGGAAATGTCGAGAAAGCAGTTGGCGAGAGGGTGAGAGTTAGAGTTAAAAGTTGGGAGGAAAACTCGTAACCATAAAACCAAGTCAAGACAAATGGAAAGGGGAAAGGAAAGACGACTCGGGATCACGATCAGTCAAGTCTAGTCAAGGGAAGTCAAGTCAAGTTGAAGTCAAGTCATGCAAACCAGGGAAACCAGAAGATAGACCAGAGCTTGACTCTAATGCAGTGCATATTATGTAGACTTACACTTGAGTATTCTACTCTATAATTATAAAACTCTGGCCCACTGCAGACATACTACTCCACGCAAGCCACCACTACTGTGACTGGGATGGGCCTTGTATTGTTCCTAGATTCTGTCTGCCTCAACGTCTGCATGTCTAGTAGTCTAATAGCCTCATTCAAAGTCCAAAGCTGAGTGTAAGTGGGTGCTAGGAAAATATTGAAAATATTGGGGGGAGATTGAGGCTTGAGCGGAAAGTTTTGAGTTGCGTGTGTATGTATAACTAAGTAAGGATGATATTTGTTTGGGAGTTTTTCCTCTTGATGATAGAAGGAAAGGAAAGATTTTGGGATTTGAGTAAACAAAGAATATTGATGAGGACACATGAACCGAACCGGATCGAACGGAACGACACTGACAAGGCCAACGACAACGTCCAACGCTCCTCCGATGTTCACAAGCAAGCACGTGGGGTTTTGCTTTAATCAACTTTTGCGTCCCGTCTCCCATCCCTTCCCATTCTTTCCCTGTCTTTGACGAAGGATCAACCTATCCCTGGCCAATCAATCACTCTCCACTCTACACCCAACAAACTACCGAACAACTAACAGCTAACACATCGCTCTCTCTCTCCCGCTCTTCACACACCTAACTTCCAAGTTTCCGTCTGAGTAGCTCCATTTGGTTAGGCTCTCCCTTAAATTGGATTTGTTTACGTGGACAACTCCAGTTTCCAATGAGTCACCTATCTCCATCATCCATCCATACATACGGAAAAGATAGACAAGCAAACAAAGACGCACTGACACTAGCAAATCTACACCAACATATTTCTTGTGTCAACTCACCAAATAATGGACTGACGACTATATCTCCTTCCAGCGTACCCACGTTCAATGAGGTCCTGGCTGTCTGTACTGCCCGCCCGTCATGGAATGGCTCTATAATCTTTCCTACAGTACTTCAAACACGCAGTCCCTACCTGCCTTCCGTCTTCTCCTTTTTCTCCTGTACAAACGAGCCATCATCATCTTCACAGTCAACTTCCACTCTCAACAGCCCACGCAATGTTTTATAGTCTTCATGTAAAACCTATAGCTATAGCTAATTGTCATAGGTTGTAGTGTACCTGCATAATTTACTAGAGGTGACAGCAACTCTTTACGTTGTCCCAGAAAAACACACACTAAGAGATAGCTCAGTCAATACAAAATTAATGTACGTACGGGTTCGCCCTGTTCCCATATATGTATGTGTGCTCTGTAAAAATGTCGGACAAGGCTTTCTCGGGCAAAAATCTAGTAGGGGACCAAGAAAAATCGATTGATAATAAACTTCAGAAATATGCACTTATAGTAGTAAATCATAAGTACCTATGTATTACAATATTATAGGTAATTGTACTGAATTATTGCTCTAGTGTATGTTGTAGGCTACCCGGGGTGCAGGCCCTTGCACCGTGGACTATAGGCAGTAAGCGTGGTTTCTCCTGGTGTAGGCCACGAGATCACCCACTTTCAGGCCACACACACAATGAACTTTTTTTTGTAATTTTTTTAAAATTGAAATTGGTGCTTAAGATTCGATTACCGACTGAAATCTCAAATATTCAAAAGACCGAATCTCCCAACCCCCCCAGTGCTTGTTACTTAATTTCAACCAACAATTGCAACCATGACAGCAAACTTAGGCCTCCTCCGTCGGCATAAAACAAACCAAAGGAATCTCGTTACACCATAAAAAAATAATTCAGTGTTGGCGTGTTTAAGCGGAAGTATATATGTGCGTCCTTGTGAGCTGAAAATGGGTGATCTCGTGGCCCAGGCCAATAGCAACCCATTGTGGCCTAGTCCACAGCACCAGGGCGTAAGAACCCCTGTAGCCTTCGACGTATGTGCTTGAATTATTGTTGCAACATAAAATAGAGATTATGTAGCAACTACAACCGGTTTTCAGAAAGACAAGCATTAAAAAATGATCAAAATTTGTGTGTTTTGCAAATAAACAATTAAAACAGAAATTGCCAATTTTCCACATGCTACCACAAGGTTAGGACGCATTTGATCAATAAAACTTAATACAGTGCCAAATGTAATTTCTCGGTATTCGTCCAACTTCTTCCCTTGGAAGGAGTTTTTCAGGAAATTTCCGATGTCCATGTAGTGTTTTCTGTAATAACTGCACCTACAACTACAGACATGCAATTACTGTATGTATATAGACACACATTTTCAATTGTTATATGCACAGTAGATATGACCTACGAACTACTGCACCCATAGCTTAATTTGAAGCTGAACTGGACTTGTAGAATGACATAAGTAGATGTCAGTACGCAATGTAAATACTTGACTGCTGACTTCTTACAATTAGCTAAGTACTCCTACTCTCTTACTTTCTTACTTATGCTTTTATGGGTTGGTTTCGTTTGATTTGGTTTGGTTGTTGACTTTGGTCTTTGAGAGTTGCATGAGGTGGGTTGTTGGTTGATGGTCGGTTTGAAGTTGGATAGGTAGGTACACACATCAGTGCCTTACCACCTCGTCACGTACGTACATATCTCTACATACATGCACGTTGGTAGAGGAAAATAAGTTATTATCGTTAATCACGGACGTCGACTAACTTCTTCTAGAATAATTACAGATAGACATCCAGTCCTTTCCATACTTTTCATTCCTTTTCTTTTCTTTTTACTCGGAAAGTCAATCTACAATCTCTAATCTAAAACTACAAACTACGACTGTATTTTAGCCATTTCTCACAAGTTCCGTATCTACATTTTCGTACGAGCGCCCTACCTCCACCGTTGTGAATTATCCTTCCCATGTAACTCTCTGCATACAGGTTTTTTTTAGCAAGTTTGAACTTGTAAATTTTACGCCACATCAACATTTTACATCTGCGACAACTCATATAACAACGTGCAAAATTCCATGAGAACTGGGAAAATGAAACCCAATCCGACTCCCCTCCGTGCAATCTCACGTCCAGTCCGCGATGTGTGCCACTGCCACTGCTATAGACTGTAGAGCCTCTACATAACGCATTAAATCACAGTTCATTTCAGGCGCGACGCTGGAGCTGGAACTATGGGGGGGGGGCTCCGGTTCCGGGGCTGTACAATTTTTCGAAATACATTAGACAGAATAGGGCTTTGATAAGTAAAAAGAATTTACACTACTTACGAGACCCCTCCCTCCGAAATCGAGACTCAGCTACGCTCCTGGTTCACTTCATTGCATAAGAACTAACTTGGGGCATAAAATTACATGAGCATAATCATGTTTATGTAGCCCTGTAATGTGAGCTCGTTGTTGGTTGTCAGTTGTCGGTGGGGGCTGCAATAGGGTTTTGACGCTTGGCAGTTGGCTTTTGGGTTGGCAGTTTTATCGTGTTCACAAAGTCTGTCTGTACACATGCTAAAATGTCGAAATTGAGAATGAATGTGTGATGGAAATGGCAAATTGCAAAGGAATGAGAGCTGGAGACCTCCGCTCATATAAGTGAGTTATAATAATCACAATCAGGGAATGTTTTGCTCTTGCTTGAAATAATTTATTCCTACAATAATAACTATATCTTGACGTGAATTTCCTAAAAAGAATAGATAAACAGCAAAATAAAAGATTTAGCTCATGTTTTATTTATTCTACGTGTAGCTAATGTACAATTTTCCATTTAATTCTACTCACTACATATTATATCCTTGCTCCACTTTTATCGCTCTGTCATATCTAAGCGCAAGCAGTATACGCAGTAAACAGTATACATACAGCACTGTCTTACTACTACGCGTACTGCCACACCATTACCATTCCATGTACAGTTAGTCGTCGATAAACTGCATAGGTTAGGAGGTGAAATGGAAGTTGTCAAAGGGAGCCATTTCAGCGGATTTTACAGGTAAAGTATGAAATAAATGGATGCAGCCCAGCATGGGATGTAGTTTCCGACATGTATACATATTTAGCTATGTATATTTATTATGCAGGGGAAGGGTCTTTGGGTATGTTGACGTTGGGGAGATAGGGAGCGATATGCGATTTGGATAAGCTCGTGTGTGTTTGGGTGTATGTACGGAGCTTGAGCGTTTGAATGGAAAATATTTAATGGAATGTAAACATTAATAAATTGCGTAATTTAATTCACCTTGATTATACCCACCCACTTCGTTAGTTAGTGAGCATTAGCTCTGGTTCTTTTTCTAGTTTAGTTGGTCGTTCAGGTTAGTTCAAAGTTGTTCTTTTGGATGCCGTTGTACACCTCCCTATGCATACATTTCCTCAGCACACGCACACATTTCATCTGTCTTTCCTTCCCCCTGTAGAGCACTACATAATATACAATCAGACTCAGTCCAGACAGTCCAACCAAGTCTACACTGAATGAACTGAAATTAAATGTTGGGAAAATTTACATGAAACAGAATTTTAACGGTATATGCACCTGCACTATAGAAATTACATGAAAGCAAATAGGAACAGGTTGGCGGTTATATCCGTTCACAACTCAGCTCAAGTTTAAGTTATTTTAAAAAGGTAATCAAGTTCTTTGTGTAGACACTTAAGACACTAGCATTCGTTTACCCATGCATGTTTCGGCTATTTGTAAAATATTTGAATAGTAGGCTCACAACAAAATGTAGGTACACGAGTATTATGAGGATTTATATGTGCATAATTTCACCTACCTAAGTTGTGTGTCGGTGTACAGAGGCGGCTCAGGTCCAGAAATAAATTAAATACTAGGAATAAAATATGCATACATCAGCCAATGTGTATGATTATCGCCAATTCTTTCTCTTTCTTTTAACTCATGCAGACATGAGCGATTATAAGCAAGTTTAGTCAAATCACGAGGATATGCATTGATGTATAGACATATGCTCTAATACGCCACCTGCCCTATAGTAATGAATACCAATGCATAAAAAAGACACCCATTCGGTCATAAATATTGGAGCTTTCAGTTGGAATTCATTTCTTTCTTTTGTCTTGATTCCTTTGCGACTCGTGTGCGTTACACTTCCATTGCACATTACATTGCTTCCACACTCATCGTCCGGCTGCTTTGCATTTTAGATTACTTATGTAGTTACGTGTCTAGCTTTGCCGGTAGCCGGACAGTTCATCTCCGGATGATTCTCCCACAATGCCAACTAGGAAATTTCACCCAAAGCATGATAAATGTCGGGATTATGTATTGTGGTGCATAATTTCATTTTCCGTTGAGCAAGACGAACTTTATTAACAAAACAAAGTAGTCACTACCTTCCAATGAGGATAGCCCAACGGACTCAGTATACGCATCCGAATTTTTTAAACAAAAGTTTTTGTTTGTAGTACTTATTATACCATTAATTATTTTGTTTTACTATTTCAGCTATGTATTTTTTACTATTTTATCTTTAAATCACGAACTTTTAGTTTTCGTTTTTAAGTGTAATTGTACAGATTGCGGAAATTAGAACCCCAGTTTAATTTGTAATTCGAAAATTCTGCGAATAAATTCAATAGCTTGCTTCCAAAGGAGCTAAATCAATCATGCTAATATTTCAATATCTGTATTGTACATTAATATAAGGTAATAAGCTTTATTAAAAGTAAAGACACTTTGCACTATTTTAGATAGACCTTTGCACGCTCATACAACAGAATATTATAATATTTGATTTTTCAAAAACTGAAAAAGTTCATATCAAAATTGGAACCTATAGACCATTTTGAAGCTAATCATGTGTGTAATACAAATTTTATAAACTCAGAGATCGGTAATGAACTTTAGCCAAACAAAAGTTGGTTTTTTCACGTTTTTTGAACATTTTTGAAAGCATTTCAATAATTCACATTCAGAAAACTTTAGATATGTAATCTCCCCGCCATTTCCATTAAAATGGTGTACTACATGAATCAATATTGATAACAAGTAAAGTCACCGCTAAATAATGTAATGTTACACACAAACATGATAAGCAATTAGTAAGACCGTAAGGAGTAGGTTCGATAAACACCAAGGTCGCCACGGGTAGATGGGTACCTTTATGTCGAAATCCCCAATTTGAGGTTTAAGTATGCATTACGTGTTGCATACATTCGTACGACCAATTTATTTCTGTTTTACCTCATATTCGTAATAATAAATCTTGACGAGCAGATTACTGATCCGCAATAGTTCGTGAAATAACCCCCTAACTTGGGGCCCGGTTCAGTTTTATTGCTACACGTAAAAAGCAAAAATTATAGGCCGACCGAAGCCGGTTATACCCAGTTGTAAAGTAACAGTAGGTCTGTAATAGGCCAGTGCAGCGAGGATTGAACGAATACCCCGTAGGCCTATGGTCTGTAACAAGCTAGCTAGAAGCTAAAAAATAAGGGGCCCTTTGGTTTTTACATAATATTTAATTACCTTTTATTAATGTTCACAACCGATTTAGGTGGTTATGTATGTATAATATAAGTATTATTGATTTGCGAGTAAAGAGTTTATTCTTAGACTTTTGATTTAAAAATTTAGAGTTCTGGTAAAAATGAGATTACTCCCGCAACCTGCATATTGACACGCAAAAAGCGAACTGAAAGCTCATAAGTTAAAATTATATTAATTAAATCTATAAAATTAAAGTTACATATATTAGTTGAAATAGTAAAACTGAAAATATAAATGTTGCGCTGCAATAATAACCGCGATAATTTTCATGCTTGGGAGTGAAATATCCTACTTGGGCATTGTGGATGAATCTTCCGGGAGCGAACTGTCCTGCATTCAGCCGTGCCACTATACTCTACCGAGGGGCATAACATAAATAACTCGATATGTCATCTTGGCTTATGAGAAGCAAATTGCCGTTTTGCTCGTCGTTCGAAAGAGAGCGACAGAGAGAGAGAGAGAAGAGGAGAATCAAGGGACGTCGACGATTGTGAAAGGGAATGAGGGGTTCTCGTTCCTTTTTCGACTTCAATTGAACTTACCAGTTTTACTTGAGGACGCAATGCTTGCAGCTCTACATAGCTACATACATATAGATATAGGCGGGATATAGGGGGTACGGTGAGTCATGAGAAAAAGGTGAAATTGACCGGAAGAGTGAGGTGACCTCCCCAAAAAAACAAGAGTTTTGCTTTGAAGGGGAAAAGAGTGTGTGGGTTGTGGAGCTGAAATAAGGAGTTGTTGTTTTTCACATGCAATCGTGTCATTACCCACTCCTTCACTCCTTTACTAAATCACCACCACTGTATTAATATACGCGGGTGCTAGACGTCTTATATTTACATAACTATTATTTATTCTGGTCTACGGTATATAATATTTATTCTGTACATACATATCAGGGAATAAATATAGGTCTCCCTAAAAAATACTCTCAGCGTTTTGTTTTTTTTACAATCCTTCTGCATATGAAAGAAAATCAACGAGTTCTTCACAGTTCCACACAACACGGACTGATGAGACGTACATTCATACCAGCGAGCTACATGATATTATAGTTTCACGGGTACCTGTTCATAGAAATACATGTCGCCAAAACCCAATCGTATATCTTACTCAAATGTATATTATATGGAATTAAATGGATGCACATGTAAATAATAATAGTGCAGTTAAATAAATGGAGGACTCTTGAGACCTAATTGTCAAGCACAACATCCATCCATACGCAGTTAGCAGTTCTAAAGCTACAGTTGGACGGACGGACGGACGGACTGACTGACAGACAGACAGGCAGACAAGGAGACAGTAGGCACGTACAATGCTCCGATTTTCCTTCCCATTACTTTTGACGTTTTGAATTTCTTGGAAATTAAACTACTGATAAGTCTCAGTTTGTTACTTGAGAAGCCATGGGAACACGTACGAGGACGATTGTTGAGCTGGTAGGCATATATACGCATTATAGACGTTATGTGTTTGAGTGTAATATGATACGCCTTGTACTTTGCCTCCGGCTACACTTTACTTCTCGCTTGAACTTCACATCTCATCATCTTTAAAAAAAACCTTCACAACTCAACAGTACGAGCAACTCCATCCTACAACTAAGGCAGGTACCTACATATGTATACTTACGTACCTACTTAGCATCCAAGCTGCCTTTCATTGAAAATTTTACATACAACACAGGACTCTAAATAAGGAGTTTTCTATTTAGTATTTAGCCAAGTGGTGGAACTCTTTGAGATGTGCTGACATGACTTGGCATGGCATGGCCTGGTGATAACGATGACGATGACGAAGACATGGCTTAACTTGCAGTACTCTCGTCTCTCGCTCGCAATGTAATAAATGTAATGTATAGGAGATGAGAGAGTTGAGTTTGTTTTTGTGTGGGGATCGTGGACGGGTGTATAATTGAAAAATGAAAGAAGGTTACATTCCGAAATGAATAGAAAATCCAACCATGACTATCAACACCAACTGTAGAAAGATGCAGTAATCGTTTTGCGTATAGAGCTCTTCCATATAGTCAAAATGCCGCGTTTTCTATTCCTTCATACGCATAGTTTTCTGCGTAAGGCGATGAGATCGCATCGCATATCTTGAGACAGAAAGGTATAGAGTTGGTAGCTATATTCCTACTACTGCCAGCACGCCCTACATAAGAACACACGCGTTCCGCATAAAATATCCAGATAAGATTACTAAGTGACGAAATGCGCACAGTTTGTACTTAAATATTTATCCTCACACTCCTCCGACTTCCATGTCCTTTTTGTCGTTGTACTTGTCCTCAACGTCATCCTGGCATGCCCTAAGATTTACTTTGGTTTCCCTTAGTGCGGGTTCACAGCTCCATTTTATTCATCAAAGTGAGAGGATCCACATAGATAGCCGAGGAGCAGGTTATAACAAGGAGCGTCGTCCAAATGCACAAGAACAAAAGAATGTATGGAGGAAACCTAAGGAGTAGAACGGATGAGGAAAAAGACATATAAGGATATATTGCATTGTACATGACACGACTTGACAGCGCATTGCACTGAGTTTTTGCGTTGCATTGCATTTGATTTAGTTTCACTCCAATTCCATCCGCCGTCAAGAATATTTGCTCACGTTTTTTAGGTGTTTCCTCCTTGTATTGTTTTTTCCCCTTCTATTTATTAGAACTGAGACCAATCTAAATATGGAACTGTCTTCCAGCTCCAATTTTCCTTCTGTCTTGTCTTTCCACGTCACTACTCACTGTCACACTCAACACTTTCTTCAAGACATCAAGACTCAGCGCCCCAGTTCCATGTCGCCGGATTGAGCGGACGGACGAGGAGGAATATATGAGCCAGCTGATGCGCAGCAGTTGCAGTTCTGCTGGAGCAGTAAGGTTCGGTTGGGTAGGTGGGTCGTCTGGAGGAAGATTCCGTGTAGGAGTAACTAATACATTGTCATGTATTGATATCTAACCGTGTTGTGTGTGCAGCAGATGCGTCATCTAATCGTAAATACATACTTACATGCGGCGGCGGTGGGCTCTCCGTATGTCACGGGTTGTTATGGGATGCGAAATGGGCAATGCGATTGCTATTTATGTATCTACCAGTTATTTAAGGTCGAAGCACGTATGGGGGGGATATACGCAGTATAGTATGTACCTACATTTATATGGAACATTACATCATAACTTAATGTAGCATATATATTACCTACAGAAGAATATTACGTGGCATTAGATTAGATTGGATTGGCCCGCCTATATACAGCCTATATATCAGCTCACTGGATTCAATTGCCTAGGATGTATATATATACAGTACAACGGGCGTTTCTCTGCCTTACTACGTTTGCACTTGTACGTGTGAGAGAGAGAGAGAGAGAAAGAGAGAGAAGTGAAAGTAGTTTTTGAAATGGGTATAGACCTTTTAATTTTTGTGAGAAATGCATGCGAATGGAACTGATTAAAACTGGACCAACTCGATTTTGTTTTATTTAAATGATGGTTACGCAAGTAGGCATTGCACTAGTCAAATATTCGAGAATATCCCAATACTCCAACTGATAACTGTATATAATATGTTTATGAGTAATCATTTTGGTGTTCATATTGGTAAATTTATATATATACTGTGTACATTTAGGTTACAGATAGATTGGGATGTAGCTTAGCTCTACTTTTGTATAATTAGAATGTATATATATATATAATAATATAGTCAATCATTGTATCTTCTTTTTAGATTATTTATTACATCAAATCCTTTGGTATGGTAGCTGGTATATCCGTAGTAACCGTTATGATATAGAATCCTTAATGTAGAATTTATATATACGCATCATATATATAGCCGGTCAATATATTATTAGATCCGTATTCGCAGACACGACAGTGTAGAGTCGCTGTCGTGTGTACCGTACCTTAGGTTATCTCTATATAGTGTTAGTATAGTTCTGGATAAACAACAATAAATAAAACTCCTCAGACATGACAATAAAGACAAAGACAAACAACACTTTCTTGTCTCCTCATTGCTTCCTTCGGTCTGGTTTGTAATATTTTGTTTTGTGAAACATGTATGTATGTGGGTAGATTTTTTTGGGTTGCTGTAAAGAAATAAGTCTTATATCAATGGAATATTTCCAACTCTGGTTTCATTGGATGATTTTCTATGTAAATTTCTACATAGGCGAACGTACATACGTTTTTTTAATTACGCAAAATTATGCCTGTACAATCAGTACGTTTCATTATTATTGTTTTTCCTCTTTTTTTAATATTTTTGCCGCCTCAGTCTCTTTCTGACTTACTTTCACTCTCTTGTCTTCTTTTGATGTTTCGATGTGTTCTCATCACTTTCATTTTTCCAAAGGTTTTTCCACTTGTTAGGAAAATTTGAAATTCCATATCTTTCTGGCTAAGAGACAATTTCTCCATTTTTTTAATGCGGACTCTCACTCTACACTCGTTAGTCTACAACAAACACTCGAAATACTCACTCACTCAAACTAACCCCGACGGAAGCCTGGGTTAAGCTTAGTGCTTGTGGAACCCAGCTGTCATTTGCTCATGCTTTAATCTTTTTTCTTTGTGGTTGGAGATGAGAAGTAACTGGACCGGAAGGGGGAACAACAACAAAACAACTGAACAGCTGGAGGAGGACTTGAAATTTAGCACACAATTTACACACTTTTATCCGTAGAGGATGGTGATTTCCATATTTGTATTCGACGAACACTAGTGCTCGAGTTGGGTCTTTGCGAGGGGAATTGTTTGTCTGTCTGTGGATAGTTCACTGAGAGTTGCTGTGCAGTTGCTTCTTTTCCGGTGTTCGGTGAGATGTTTGGTAGGGGACAGATTAGGGGCTTTCGCGTAATCAAATGAAAGAGTACAGTTTTCACTCATAGGGCCATGAGGACCTTTTGGCGTTATTTTCCACCTGAAAGTAAAATCATAACATGGAATAAGATAAGTTCAAATGATTAGATACAAGTTATATGTAGGTGGACAGTTTTGAGCTTTTGCAAGTAGCTTACGAAATTTCTAAACGAAACCCGAAAAAGAGGGTATAGGAAGCTGAAGCCCAATCGCGGGTTTTGCCCCGATGTAATATGCGCTTTCCGACTTATGCGACTCCATACTTGGAGGAAATAAAATAAGGAATTGTTGAGACAAATTGCATTTGAGCTCAAACGGACTTTCTCTCGTGCAACTGAAGCTCTCATTTCCTCCCGCCCTACCAGCAGAAAAATATGTAACTTCTTTATAGTTGGTACGTGCAGTAGAATACTATGGGATTACATCTAGAATTGAGGGAAGGGAAAAGTTTCGATGAGATTGGGTGGAAGCGGTGGTAATGTTTATAAGAGATGCATTTCACATGATGCGACAATCCGTAAGCATGATGAGAGTCATGTGCGCTTGGATTCCTCTACCTACATAAGGTGGTTGGTTTGAGAGATGGATGTTATGTGATGTTTGTGTGACACTCATTGTGGGTTAAAGTATACGTGTAAGTAGTATTGGGGGAAAAGCGACAGACAAATAATAACTTGTAGCTTGCATTTTCCTCGTAGCACTTTCAATGGTCTCATCCTTTCCGGCGACGTTCTCGGAAGCCGTAGCAATAGTGTAGTCACACAGAACCTAAATGGCCAATAGTAGTGGGGCACTGAAAAGATAATACGGTTGACTGGCACCAGGATTTTATTTTCTAGCTCTGTCCATGTATCTAATATATACTTCACCCACTTCACGTATTCTACCTTAGTATGCTCGTATAGGTAATTATATACCCATTTAGCCGAATACACCTCCGCAGCCGTAGAATTAGTGACTAGTGTGAGAAGGAAATTTTGAGGCGTGATATAGTGTTAGTGTTGACTTGCTAGACGTGTACCTCCAATCCAATCCAGCAGCTCCCTACTTATGGAGACTTGAGGAGAGTGGAGGGTTGGTGCTGGTCGGTGAGGAAATAATGGGAAATCAAATGATGTAGCAGAGAATCTGATAATGAGAATTGGCTAGACACACTTGTGTCTCTCAACTTCACTCCATTAAACTCTGCTGAAGGGTATATCAGGATAAGGGCAACATTAAGGGTAAGGGTATACGGCGGAATACATATGCAGAATGGGTAGTTGGCTGGATGGAATAGGCAGGTGGAAGGTTGGAGTATCCTCCGTGTGTGGAAGCGATTCCACGACTATTTTCTCCTATCCTCTCGCTCTTAGTCTCCTCAGCGCCAGGGAGAAAGTGGTTTTCATCACGTAATCATCACTAAACTCGGCTACTCTCCACTCTCACACAGAGACACCCACTGCTACAGTTCCAGTTATAAATTGCGAATAAAATGTATTAGAACCAAAGAGGGCACAGAAAAACAGACTCTCTTTTGCACACACGCCCGACCAAGAGCAGTGAAAAGTGAGTAAAATGGGAGAGCCATTACATCAAAGGGATGATGAGAGAAGAGGGAGAGCCCTGAAAATATTTATGGGCAAACTAATCGCGAGCGATCGATATAAAACCTTCCTTTCTATATCCTTCCAGGACTTTCTCTACTTTTCTTTTACAGCAATTTTCTTCGCATCTACTATATTCTTGAATATAAAATGTTCACATTTTCAAATCTACAACCGCTGGTAGCCCAGAAACTTATACAAGGTGCCGTGTGAGAGTGAGCAGGCGGAAAGCTAGGAAAAAAGTCATACAAAAGGCAAAAAAATTGCAAGAGCAAAGAGAGTGCAGTAATACGTTGTATATGCATACAGATCTAGAGCTAGGTAATGATCCATCAATCCATTTTTTCTTTGGTTGAAACAAAAAGAACTGAGGACTTTTGGTCTTTCTTCCTATTCCTTTACGTCTTGATTTCGGTCTGGGTTGGATGGCTTGAGTCGGCCTTCTTTTGATGAGCAAGACTACTTTACGACGTTACGTTACGTTTAATGCACACAACTTTCAATGGCAATGCACAACCACGGATGGATGCAAAAGTAAACTATCTCTTTTTGCATCCTTCATGGCTATGCTATATCTCGCACTTCTGCTTACTTGTAGACTGCTGATTGTGGTACTGCATCGGTTTTTACTTTTACTCCTCATACAGGAAATCGGATAAGAGAAATTGGAGTCTGGCCAAATCATTTCCATCCAGCTTACGATACGATACACACTGCTACTTTCTCCACAATACTTTCGTCTCATCAAGTATACTGTACTGCCAGGTTATGCTTCACTTCTTTTCTTTTTTATACACACTCTTTTCGTTATCAAAAACCCTAACCACACTTTCATTCTGCAACTCTGCCATCCTTGGATCCTGAATCGCAAAAGTAGGAAGAGAAAGTGAAGAACGACGGATAGGATTTTTAGAATGTCTCTACGACTGGCTCTAAAAAGGAAAAAAGTATAAAGAGAGAGAGAGAGAGAGAAAGTGGAAAAAAATCAACTATAGAATGACATTTGAATCAAGTTATAAGGAAGGAGAAGGATAGGATATGGAAAGGAACGAACGACCTACAAGGGAAGAGAAAAGGAAAGTTGGCTATTCCTAGACTTTGAGTTTTGCGTATGTTTTTGAGCATCAGTGGAGTCGTGGCAAGATCAAGTTTTTAGGGCATAAATACAGAGGAGGTGGAGACTAGGACGAGGTATTGAAAAGTTCACTTCTTTTACATCTCTAAACTTTAGACGGTGTGACACGATCAAGTCGGAGTTGTGCGCCCAATTCCCTCATGAATTACCCCACTCCCGTATCTTTTCTTAACTCTGCCCTTACTCAGATCTATACCTTGAATACCTAGAATTGAGTAGTAAGTAGGGCGCTACTTGCACAAAATATATTTATACAGGTTACGACTCACTAGAATAAATGTATGTGGACCTCTAATCTCTAAAAGTAATGAGCATAGGGCTTCAAAGGAGGTGTACATAGGTAATTTCCGACGTACATACGTATGACTACACTTATTACCCCTCACCCCCAGTTATTTTGCTTTCACTTATGTCTTGTAAATGTACTATGTACCAACATGATGTAGATGCTGGAAAATGCCTAAAAGAAACCATTGCTTTCACATATGTCATGCTGCCGTGTGTAGAATTTTGGGAAGCATGCTGCTACGGATGGAGCTAAGAATGCTACTGTATGTGATGTACACAAAGGCTATGGCTAGAGTGAAACTAGATGAATTATCAATTGACGAGCTTTCACTTACTTTCTCTCGCTTGAGTTGCTAGTCCTGGTGGAAAGTTGTTGGAAGGGTCGCTGAATTTCTTTGCAGTTCTCAAACAGCCCAAGCTTCTCTCTCAAGATGTAGAATTTTATGGTGGGGAAAAAGGAGAAAAGTTTTTTTTTTTTTTTACTTTCGACTCAAGTACAAGATGAAGATGATGATGAGAAGCAGGCGGCAGGAGCGGTTGTTGGCTCTACTTCTTGGTCTGCAGATGCTTCTACTTCTTCTCCTGATGATAATGATGATAGCTATGGCTTGAAGATGAAACGTGTTGGATGAGTACAAGGGTGGGAATAATTCTTTGAAGAACACACCAACTACACGTATGGGTATTCGCCTATACATGTACGTAAAGCCCTCACATAGTCTGATAAAGTGCAAGTTCTTTGGGATACGAAGTACTAGTAGTAAAAAAACTGAAAAGTTTTAAACATCGGTTCCACAGTAGCCCTCTTGGTACCCTTCATCGGGTGAGTCTCGGGCATTTGGCGCGGTAATTCTTGCACCCACTTTGTTCTTATTGAAGAGGCCGCTCATGACTGTACTCCCGTTGCTGGGCGACACATAGTAACTGTTCTCACTGTACACACTATGTTCATGAATAATGGGGAGTCCGTAGTCGGGTGGGTACTCGGAGGCATATCCCATATTTCGATAGCTTTGCTGCTCCCAATTTAACTCACTATTGCTACTGTGGTCTTCCATCGTCGTTTCCTGGAACATTCAACCATTTCAACGGCTATTCAGTTGAACATTTTACTTTTTTTCATTGCACCTCATCCATCATCAAATACATATCTATATACGCACAAAGCATACACACGTACACCCACAAATACTTACCTCACTTTCTCCAGCTCCAGAATGCTCTACCCACCCATCCAGACCATCCAGACACACAAGTACCAAATACTGGTCATTCTTATTAACTGCCTACTACCACTGCAGCCAATACTGCTATTGCTACTGCTACAATTACCAATTTTCTTCCATCACTCCTTTACTTTCTCCACTTGATACTGTTGTGCTTCTTACCCACACTCTCCCACACTCACTCGGCTCTACTTTGCTTTTCCATGGCACGTACGAGCATCAGTTCAATTACACACGCATTCAGTATAAGTATTTACAAAAGCACTGAGAGAGAAAGAGAGAGAAGAGAGCGACACACCTTCCTAAGCTTCTTACTTACAGGCAAAGCTAGCAGGTCTACGAGTAGCAATACGAAGGAGGTTTTGGGAATGATTCGTAACTCGAGTACTTTGCTCAAGTAATAACGAGAACTGGATGAGAGTTGGATGGAGGGAAAGCGTAAGCATTGACTTAGCTGGGCATTGAAGAGATTTCAAACAACTGTTTGCTCGGGAGCCGAAGCATTCTGTGCACGCACATGCAAAGTTATCAAGTGCGGCCGCATACGGCTCCCATAGGAGTCAATCTGTAATATCCATATGTATCAGCTTACTAATGGCCCCATATTCATATACCCAAGTCAACCAAACATTATTTTTAATGTCAGCATCGCAAATAATATTTATTTCATATCCATGCTCTCCAATCTTCATGCTCCCTCGCCTCCATTCCAACCTCCATTACTCTCTACAGCTTTGTAGCTCCATGTTTCTCTATTCCTCTTGCTGACATGATTCTACCGCATTCTGCTCCAGGCTTACGCTATCGCAGCTAAGGGCTCCACACACTTCTCTTTGGGCTCTGATGCTCTTTGAGCAGGGAAAGGCAAGTGAAAGCTGTGCAAAGCACGAGACTTGATAATTACAATACAAGGAAATAATAGGAAAACAAATAGAAATTTAGCCTATTTCCGACTTATCGCTTGCTGACAAGCTCAAAGATACCAGTATATTTATATTGTGACGCATAGCAATGGAAACATTCGCGTACAGTACAATTTAACACCATTTAAATCCACAGTGGTGATACGAAAAAACGCATAAAGGCAGTAGGTAGAATTATACCTCAGTATCTCACCTTTTATCTCAACTTATGACTTGTAGATACACGGAGAGTGGAATGAGAAAGTATAAATTGTCATCTTATGCAACACACATTATCGGAAAAGAAGTTGGAAGAATGCAAGTATGTCCACAAGCCCAACCACCACAAGTGTACACCCACCCACACTGTACGTTACACACAATCACAGTCTCGACGGACCTTGTAGTCTACGTTTTATATTATTCTCCAGTCACATGCAAACCACATTTATTGACTAATAAAAAGATATAAATGAACGAAAGGGTGGGAGAGAGAAAAACTCACCTGGTATGTGCCACTATTGTTAGTCTCAAGTATGAGATCAGGATTATCAGTCGAGTCGGTTTTAGTTTTAAATCCATTGGCAACTAAAGAACCAGGATTAATTTCATAGTTGAGCCTAGGGGGTTTGACGGGGGTTGACGTGGCAAGGATTTCCGGAGTTTTCCCTTCTTTCCTTCGACTTCGACATAGTGCAAAAATAATGGCAGCCACAATCACCAAGAAGATACCAAAAAGTCCAAGAGAAATGAGGATGATGTGTGTTGTTTCTAAGGTGGAGAAGGGTACGGCTGGAAGGATCTCAAGAGTAAAATTGGCCTCAATGAATCCCGCTGGATTTTCTACCACGCAGTAAAAATCACCTGAGTCTTTCTGCAGGGCATTTGTTAGTAATAAAACACTTCGAGTCGTTCCATCCTAAGTTCCACCAGATAAAAAAACAACCAAAACAAAATGTTAAAGTTGACATCATCTCACTTTTTCCCCTCACTCTTTTCGCATTTTGCTATTTCAACATTTCCAAAATTCAGTCTTTCAGCCGAACAAATAACATTTTATAATTGGGACGCAGCTACTTCAAAACATGAGATAAAATAATAACCATTTTTATTTTATTTTTCTAAAGGGATAGACTTCATTTTATTTCTAAAACTTCATGCACAAGAATTCAAGAGAGTATGTTGGAGGAGGGTACGAGGGGGAAATACAATGAAACAAAAACGAAGTAAGAAAAAAGGTCAGTGCAGAACCTCATGAATGTAGAACTTTCGCTGTGCGCTGATGACTGTATTGTTGACTATTGGCCGTCCGTATAAATACCATCGGATATTAGTTATAGGTATGGACTCAAAGATACACTCGAGAGTAGCATTTTCCCCTTCGTGAACTTTCACGTGACGGGCTGAGTCCAATATTCTTGGAGAACAAGCAAAATCAGAGACGGACAACTCTGAAAATCGTCGATCTGTATACAAGAGCAAATATCAACAAGACACGCACATCAAATCTCAACCAACTTGAAGGAAAACACCAGACACATACAAAAAAACAGGGCAGAGCAGAGAAAAACCAGACTAGACTACCCCAAACCAGCTCTATCATGGGTTTTATTATAGCAACTTCAATCTCAATCATTCCGTTGTCCAATGTCCAATAAATAAAATCGGAATGGGAGGGGAAGGGAAGAAAAGAGGAAAGATGGGAACCATAAACCAGGAAACATGGACACAAGGAAAACACTGGAAACAGGTCAATGAATGTCTGGTTTCTGGTTTCTACTTTTTCTGACTTTCCCTGTGTCTGGTATTTTCTTCTTCTTCTTCAAAAGGAGGCAGGAATGTATAAGTGTATACGTACATAGAACATTTTAGTACACTGCAGATATGAGGAATAAGAAAATAAGAACTGACGTGCTAATCTAGATGGTGTATGACATTCAGGTGAAATGGGATGTGGGATGTTTCTCGTCTCAATCCACACTTTGAGATCTCGTAGTCGACAGTCACATTCCCATGGGTTCCCATGTAATTCAACTCCATGCAGTTGGGCCAATGATTTTACCTTGATATCAACAAAAACACGTCACAACACATTTTACACTTGAGCTCTGATTCCTACGCAACAAAACATTCAACAAAACATGCTATTTCCTCCCCACTTTCTATACATTTATACAGTAATTTGCTTTCCTTGCTTTCTCTTTTCTCTTCTATATATTTCATTTTATTCCGTTTTGCTGCTCTCTGAAAATGTTTGATGAACAAAGAGAAGACTAAAAACTGAGAAATGAAAGCACATTAATATAAGTCTGACTTGAACGCGTAGCCAGAAGCCTAAATAGTGCTGAGCTCTCTTATTCAAGTTAGGAAAGGAAAAGAAAGAATTTGTGAAAATTGATATCCTTAAACTTTCTCTTACACATCTTCAATCTCTCAACATACTTTACCTTCCCTTCACTCTACTTTCGTTTCGACTGATGGGAAAAACACTGATTTAATTCATTCTTTGAAATTCTCAATTACTTTCTCTGATACACGAAACCACTTTCTCCTCGCAGATATTATTAAATAGCTACTGAACTTCCCCGACAAATCATACACTAAGTTTTTACTTATGTCTGTTGCTAGATCTATTACTACACAAAGTAGGATACACTGCTATTTAAAGGGATAGCTGTTATGTAAATATGGAGATGAAGTCTGGGTTATGTTTCACAGTTCCTATATGGCGCGCTTAGCTAGTCTGATTTGGAATAGTATGCTTGGAAGTAGCGGCTGCATTGAAGAGAGATAGATGAGAAGATTGAAGTCAACATCTCTTGTTCTCCTGTCTTTTACATAGAAATGGAAAATTCTGTGTAGTTAATATTCATTATCATATAGATTGCGATGAAGCACGGAGCTCTGAACCCTCAGAAAATTCCCACTTATACCCACAACATACATATTTGGAGATTTTAAGAGCCGATCAAAACCTGTTCCCTCAAACACACACTTCTGCACACCGAGTGAGAAAATGATGGGAAACGTACTAAAGTCTGTAGAGCATGTGATGTGTCGCTTTCACCTACAGACTTTCACCGCACTTTCATTGGTATTCCCTCATATTTACCTATTATATAAGACAGTGTAATTATACAGTGGCCACACAACTGTGTATCATTCTATAATAAATCCCACTATGTATTCTACATGAGGACCTCGCTTCGACTCAGTATAGTACGACAAACTTTTTCCTAGATAGAATCTACACTGTGCTATGCTATAGAGCAGAAGGAATGGATGTATACAGATAATTATAGAAGAAAAGGGAAGCATGCTCAGATAACCTAGTTGTTGTACTCTACGTGGTTCATGGCTACACGGGACTGTTGATTTTAGTTAGTTTGTGATTACCGTTGCACTACTAAGAGCGCTCAGTTGATTGGAGTTGAGCTTCAAGGACTCGAGCAGCTGAAGATGACTGAAAGCGAAATCATGGATGGTGACGAGTTGACATCGGCTCAGGTCCAACTTTACCAATTGAGGGACAAATTCAAATGCTCCACTCTTGAGTTGAACGATCGGATTCCCAGCCAGGTACAACTCTCTGTATTTTCAATCACATAACCAACCCACCAATCACATACATACATATATACAGACAAACGTACCCGGTACATCCTATATCCTACGTAGCTTATAAATACATCCTCCACCACCACCTACACATGACATTGATCAAATTAAGTAATGGGCCAACAGCCATCTTTCATGGCGGCAGTTTCTAGTCAAGGTGCGGCAAGTCTAATGATTCATCCTGCCACTGGAATGTCAGCTCATATGTAACTCATCGTGACTACCAACATATCATCCATTTCATGATTCTCATCTAATCGTAACTTGAAATATTTTACTCACGACCAACAGAACTACAACTAACTAAACCATCCATATATCTACTTCAGTCCGTTCTCCGGTAGTACATGCTCTGCTAGACTGCAAGTAAAGTCAGAAACAGAACGGAATATATCCTGAAGCTTTTTATTTCATTTTCACCGAAAGCCTCTAATACGGAAATCATATGAGAAATCCACAATGCAGGGGAAATATAATGTGTCCGTGTTGGCGTTGGCGTTGGTGCGGGTGCTGGTGCTGGTGTAGCTGGTGGATGAGCTCTGCTCAAATTTTATGTATTACGTGAGACACTCTCGCCAGCACGGCACAAACACGTCAACTTCACTGAGCTGACTATGAGAGTGGGACTTACCTCGGCCCCCGCTTTCCTTCTCCTTCCTTCTCATAAAATAGATGAGTCTGAACATTTCTCTTCTGAGGCCATGTCGTATATGTATCTATGCTGTAACTATTACTTTCATAGTAGCACAGTACACAGTACTGCGTAGTAAATGTGGTGGAGCAGAGCATTTAGACTCGTACTACCTTGTCTTGGTGCGTATAGTTTGAACAGATTGATAGTAGCTGCAGGGATGTTATGGTTTGCTAACGGCTACAACTGGTAACCAAGCAATATTTTAGAATAAAACTAGGCAACGATCGAATTCCACCAATTTTCAGCTTTTGACTAATGCATCGTTATCCGCTCAACTGTAAACCTATCACTTTATCATATAAAACTGTATCAGGGTCCTAGGAGAACCTTCTAATATCATTTCTATACTTTAAATGCTCAAATTTAGCAAGAGACTCAGGGCAGTTCCAAGTTTCGCAAGTGGAAATGGAAAATGGTTTGTGAGCCTGGAAGAAACATTAGAGAATTAAAGAAATGACGCCAACATAAACACTGAGGATCACTAAAATATTTAACTCAGGCATGCTTATTAGTTCCACTATCTCTCTCTTCCTCCCTCTCTCACTCTCGCTGTAACTCGAGTTTCCACTCATCTTATGATCATGATCTACTTTGGATTTTACATGGAACCACATGAGTCATGGGATGGTTTTGCGGAATATGTGGTGCGGTTCATTTGCTTCATGTTAGGGGGTTTCAAGGGGGTTTCCCTTGCTATGTGAACACTTTTAACACCCATCTAAGGGTTCTATCTATTACCATGCCATACGTAAACTTTGTAGAGATTCAAATGAATTGCTTTGCTTGTCTACGAAGTTTCGAAATATGTGAGTTTTAGGACTGAAATGTTGAAGAAATACCTTTCGTCATTAATTTATTCTTTCAAACTTACTGACAAGGCTGATTTAAAGTTTTACACATTTTTAAAATGCTAATTTCACGTTTTATACCTTTTGAAAAGGTAAACTTGAGGCTGAGACTCTTTTCCTAAACTATAATACTATGTTTTACACTTTCTACAAACGTATTGACGGTGTTTTGCATATCTTCGTAAAGTACGTGTCGTGTTTAACATGATTTAAAAAAAGTAAATGAATGTTTCAGCTGACCGCTTGTGAAAGACTTATACCTCAATCCTATATAATGTAATTTTTGCAAGGTTCCACAAAAACGAGCAGCTAGTCAAAAAGTTACTGAAAAAATGTTACAAATGGGAAAGTATCCTGCATCCTTCTCTTTCCATTAGCCTTCTAAATGTTCCCATTGCGTCTCACTAGCAACTGATAAAGAATGCCCATACATTCCCATTAAAAGTTGTACCTCACTATACTGTCCTTTGCAGACTTTAAACTCTGCAAGAAAGAGATTGGACAAAAGAGATGGTGCTGTTGGCCCGGGTAGATACTTGGTCCTTGAAAATTGAAAACTGCAGAAGGATTTTTATAGGTACTTAGTAGGAAAATAAAAATCTATAGAAGTTGTTAATACAAACTACGAACCTGAGGAATGGCGTGTGCTTGAGTGCTTGCGTTGGAACTCCAGTCAGAAGATTATCACTGAGATCAATTTCGACGAGGTTGATCAGTTGATTGAATGCTCCCTGGTCAATTTGACTTAAAAGAGATTCTCGGACGTGAATTCTCTGGAGATTCAAGAGACCAGCCCGTTGAAAAGCTTCCCGGGGTAAAATTCGTAATTTATTACTCGACAAGTCCAGAACTTGCGTCTCAGGGTCGATACCATCCGGCAACGTGTTTAAATTCTGATTCCGACACTCCACCTTACCACATAGCACAAGTCATACATATTTTATTTAATTACGACACCCTCCTTTCAAATCATAGCAAGACAAAAACCAACCCACTCCACTAACTAAATTACAAACCCTGGTATCTATAATTAGACAAAATTGCAAAATAAATCCATTTACATCTTCATTCTCCATGCTTTTTGGCACATACGTCAAGATTTCCCCTTGCTATTTAATTATGTACACCACCGCAGTGGCAGAAACGCAAGTACAGTGGAATATAATTACTGTAAAAATTCCAAAAATAGTCAAACGACTGTTTTGTATATCGTATACTTTTCGCGCAATAATAAAAGCGCGTTTTATATGTTTCAGGGTCTTCTCACACGTTAAGGGTAGACGATATTCTAAAGTTGACCGGGGGCTGGGCAGCAAAATTGAATGGTAGCAGGGGGCTATCATTGGGATTTTTACGGTATAAGACGTGTCCACATTCAGCAATGCATGAGCTGTACTTAACTCCGTAGACCTCATAGTGTGCATTAATTATCCGCACACTAGACTACTATAATCTATAGGGAATCGGATATGAAATGTTTGTCACGTGATGGCAATAAAGTAATGACATGTGGTGTTTGTGTGTGCTATGTTATCAGAAGCAAGTGTGCAAAGTACCTCAGTTCACAATAATTAGTCTCATTTACATTATTTTACAGATATATAATTACTAAGTACGCACTTCTCCAAGAAATTTATATCCCTACCTACTGGGACGAGGAACTTTATGTACTATGCATATACACTACTACCTACCTAACCTATAGATGCGTGCAGATATACATATAGCTATACATATATCTTTAGAATTGCTACTGGGTATGCTTCGCTGATGCCTTCGTCTTGGTTGTCCGTACATAGTGAGGCATGTAATTACATGGTAGGCAAATCACAAATTCTCATCAAGACTCGACAAACAAGCTTGTATTTGGCTCCCTGTATGCTTTCGCATCAGCTTTCCTATTTATTCCCCTTCCGAGTGCTATATCCCATCTTCCTCCGCGTTCCCTTAGGGGTCTTCCAAATATGACGGCATCTATCTTAGATTTGAAGACAGCATTAGAAAAAGGGGGAAATGAAAACTTCTTGAAAAAGTTTACAAAATAAAATTAGCATATTTATAAAATTCTAAAAGGATTTAAACAGTTTGAAAGAGGCAATGCAGACCATACTATTTGGGTATTTCGAAAAATTAATTTCTATGACGTCATACTTGAAAGGCCCCTAAACCCCATGCATTTCACGTACGCTTCATGTACCCAACATTATGCAAATTCTTATTTATGCTCTGCGGTAATCATAATCATTATAAGCGCTAGTGTATCTACATGTAAATGATACAGTAGCAATACAGATACAGATCCCAAGTCAAAAGTCAGTAGGTACTCATAGTTCATGTCCTACAAATTCCTTGGGTCCACTTTTATTTTACACTTGATGCTGATTTGATTACAACTATGATTATGCTTCTGATTCTGATTACACCCCATTACAATGTACAGCCCTTCTCTTTTTTTGTGAGCAACAGCGTTCATTGTCCATTGTGGATATTATAATGATGATTATTGTTAATAATTTATTCTAATCTTGTTGAATTGAATGGAATCCCTGCATAGAATTAAGGCAACCAACTCTACAGCTCACCGACTCAAAGCAAGGGAACGCAGATGGACGAGGACGAGGAGTAGCGCAAAGGAAATTAAAGTGGAGAAAAAGTACCTTATATTAGGGTCTTAAGTACAAAAGGAAGCTGGTGGGCTGGGAATCACTATTCTGGCATAATTTTCCACGAGATCACATTATGAGTGTGTGAGCAGAGTAGGAGTAGTTGAAAGTGTAACTTTTAATGTGTAAGTTTGTAAGTAGACGTAATAATAAGGAAGTCGGGAGGGAAGTAGACATAGTTTGATTTAGATTGTGGATAGTATTGAGTAGAGTTTGAGTTGGTTTTCCCTACAGAATTATACTACTGTCTAAAATCATGCATGAACTAACAGCTAATGAGCATGAAATCCATGCCTTCGCATCATATCCATCCATCCATCCGTCCATGTATGTATGTAGGTACATACAAGGCTATATGCGTATATATGTATATATATTCCTAGACACAGAGGTAGTTCAAATAGGTATGTACCTTCCTGCGTACTAGCTGGATCCCTAATGTACACGAAGCGCTTCTCCCAAATGAAATCTAACCCAGCCATGGTTCACTGCATCATCATTTCCATCCAAATTGCCAATTCGCAACTTCAACATTAACTTATTGCAAATAGCAAATACTAAATAGCAAATATCCCTCATTTACTCTCCGTTACTCTCATAGTTTCATATTCGGGCACTACCGGATCTAGAACCTAGATCCAAATCATTGCACTACTGGGTGAGATGATAGCCACAGCCATTGCCAGCCGACAGTCATGGTCATGGATGTTAATATGGACGTGGACCTAGTCAGCCCAACTCTCATTTAGCTCATTCAGGGAAATCTTCCTCCAAATTACACGCTCTCCTGATCAATCAACCGTTGGCTATCATACAAGTTTTCTATTTTCCCCTGTGCTCCAGTCCATGAATCATCCTCATCTTTTAGCTAGGTCAGAATTACAGAATTACCGAAATTACAGAATTACTCAGATGCTGAGTTGAGCTTAATTTACTTACTACTCATGCAGTCAGTCAGAGGCAGAATCTGTGACCATCGATGAAGCTCTATCTACCTAACAATAATGTCTGCCATGTGCTATGGGATTTTATTCATACTTTTGAATGTAGGTTGCCCTTTGTTTCAGTTTGATTGCGGGATACTAAACACATAGAAGCCTGAGTAAAAACGTGAGCTTTTCTGTGGCTTTGTGCCACATACAACTGTGGTTTTAAATTTTTATGACATGAGAATAATTATGTAGGTAGGAACGTTGTGCAAGCTTCAAAATTTGGAATTTGAAATTTCTAAATGATGAGCTGTGACAAGAGCTGAAGAAAAAAGACAATGAAAAGCGTGTGGTGGTTGTTGTTGTTGATTGTTGTGATGTTGTAATTGGGGACTGTGGACGTAATTGTGTGGGAGTGTGTGAACTACATGGTTATAATTGATAATGTGAGTGTGAGGTTGCTGACGTGTAGAAAAGAGATGAGAACTTACCGTCTGCTTGCCTCCTTTCCACTTGCAAGCACAAACAAAGGGACATGCCTGTGACAGAAGTAGTTGATAATTAAAGAGTAGAATGCCGAGAAACACTCTCACTAACAGACCACACAGTCCTGATCCATTCATATTCAACTCCAATTCTATCATCCTCGTCTTCTTTTAAGTCTTTTACAATTATTTGAACTATTCGAACTACTTGAACTACTTGAACGCTCCGCCTTCTGCTGTTGCTGGTGCTGGTTTTCCTTTTGCTTTTCCTTTGGCTTTGACTTCCCACTTCCACTAAACTCCATTGTATCATGCTCCAGGCTCACATCACATTTCTAATCTGTCCAAGTAATCTTCATACATTTCTCTTTCTATATTTATCTCCTCTGTTCAGGGAGAGCGAGAGACTCGGATTAATATCTATGCATGTAGATGGATCTATATTTTATTCCTCGTACAAACGTACCCACTGTATTTCTCTATATTTCTCTATTTATTAATCTGTCTGTCCATGTCCTTTCTGTGTCTCTTTCTCTTTCTCTCGATCTCTCCAACTCGGTGCGGGGCCTTGTTTTGTTTTCCTGTCCTCACTGGCACTGTTCAGTGGAAGTAAAAAAGGCGTAGTTAGTCTAGCTATATGTAGGCTACGGGTTGGTGGTGGGTAGTTTGTGCTCTGTCAACTTATCCAAACCCAATCCACCACATCATTCACCATCACAATGTCCCACTAAACACACATAAACACGCGACCGTCATCCATTATTTATTTCACGAGCATAAATTTCCATGAGCAAATTATTTTCACTCCTTTTCAATCCCATTTCTTTTCACTCCCATTCACCAGTACTTATGTCGTATTTCCCCTTGTGTCTGCACTGTCTACTGTATCTTTGTATACCTGCCTATGCTCTAGTAATGACCAATATCCGTCTCAAAATTAAAATGCGGGGATAATACAGTAAAGTCAATATTCAGAGTATAGAAATATTTGAGTATTTAGTTATGGGATTGGTGGACGCTGCAGTGTCCTTTGATCATCCAGATGGCAATGTATTGAGCTCTGAGTTAGCATCTATGTGTGTACTACGTCGTACTTGTTTTTTCTTATAGAGCAAATACCTAATACTGTTTCTGTCACCCATATACGCTGTATGAATTGTTCCTATTTATACATAAGTATCTCGTTTCACTAGTCAGTCTCTATGTAATCCGCTTACACCTTATAGCACCCGTAATTATGTCTGACTGTATGAACGTCCGTAGGTAGTTCCAGTAGTGATATAGCCTTGTCGTTTCCAATATGGTTTTTGGCTATTTGAGTTTTGGTTTGGTGGAAAATACTAATAAATCCTGGAAAAACCCAAGCAAAAACGGAGTCTACAGCACTATTTCAGGGTGAAAGATCAAGGGGTTGGAAGAAGGAAATGATGACTTGAGTAAATAGCAATTATATACTCCCTGTATATACTGCACGGTGGGTATAAAAGTAGCCCAATATTTTCATTTATTTGACTCTTCGCCTACAGATGCAGCCACAACTGGATCTCATTTCCCCACGTCCTGTCCAATTTCAAATTTCAAATTGACTTCGGATTTAATTCTGCTCGTTGAGCATGGAAGCGCGACAGACACACACACAGAGACAGAGTGAGCGAACGAGGGGGAGAGAGAACCGCGAAAATGCTGAGGTACGCTCCCTATGTGTGCACTCGATGGAGTTTAGCGCCAAATGAAGATGTGATGAGAGGTGTACGGATACATTGTTACTGCCGCAAGACGCAGGTAGGTATTTGAACGGAAGGTGAAAATGTTTGTGTGAATCTCTGGAACGTGTTAACTTGTGAATGGGAGTTATTTGATTGTGACGAATGTGACCACATGAAACAAGAGGAGACAAGTAGTCGAACAAATACGAGTTGTGGGACTGTAACTAGCAATCTATTTGCTCTGTCTATTTACCATTTGCCTACAATCTGTGCCTCTGCATACTGGGAATGCTGGGCTGGTGCTAGTGTTAAGGTGAGTGAGTGGAGACGTTCACAAGTTGACGGCCTCGTCTCAGCTCTCTATTGCTGCACCTTCTTCTTCTTCTTTGTTATTGTTGTTGTGAGTGCAGATACTTGAGTGGAAGATGAAGCGTCTATATCCGCCCTTTGTTATATAGCTAGAGAAGATGTTTGTATACCCAGTTGTTATTTTATGTTTCGTAATGTTATTGGTTTCCTCCTGTTGTTTCCCTTCAAAATGGTTAATGGCGAACACATGTACGAAGGTACATAAACACGAGCACGTTGACAACACACCAACCACGCCAGCTAGATCCAACAACAACTGTCATATAGATACAGAGAGCAGAGGGCTTCACCTTACGAAAGCAACTTTTTTTCTTCTACGCAGTCATCCTCGCGCTCAAGATGAGTCCGTTTAAATGATTTCCAACTCTCAACTATGTAGATGATTCCAGCACTGCTATTTAGACGTGGAGTGAGTGCATTAGAGAAGAAAAATCAGGGAAGCACATTCGAGATTAAACGTAGATGAAATCAGGAGCAAGTTTTTCCACGTGCTTCCTTTTCATGCCCTTTGCATTGAGAAGAGTACACTGGTTTATTTGACTGACAGTTAGGGAGGCAGACAGGCAGTTCCAAGAGGAAGCGAATAATGTGTATGAGGAATGACTGGAGCGGTATAGCTTGTAGCTCTTATATGCTTTTAGGCTCTGATGCGTATCTTCATGTGTCACTTTGGCGTTTGCCTATCCCTTCAAAGGAACAACGAGACAAGACAAATTTTATCGTTGAAACTGATGCGTGTAAATGAAAACTGTCTTTCGTATTTTGTCTTTGTATTTTTTTCCGTAATTTTTTTTGCGTCTTTCCTTCCTTCCTTTGACGTTTTCCTTTTCTTTTCCCCCCCACTTGTCACGGTCCTTTTTTGCTCGTTTTTTTTGTTGCTCTGGGCTGGCTTTTGCTAATCCTTGAAAACAATATATTTATTATGTAATGGTCAATTCTGTTTGGGCCAGTCTCAGAGGGAAAGACCACATGTCACTCAGTGAGAAAAGCAAAGCTAGGAAATCTCCTTGTTCTATTTCCTTCCCTTCGAACGAATTCGCTCTCAAGAGAGTCAAAAACCAAACCAGATCGAGAAGAAGGTAGGTGGATGTATGTGATGTAGGTAGTAGCTATAAGGTATAGGTAGGTAGGTATATCCCTTTTGATATTTCTCACGCAATATTTCCCAATTTAAGCTGACGTAGACGAATCCTATATATTTGGTATTTATAATGTACGGTATATTTTATGACACACCACAAGATTTCATGTAGAAAGATAATATAAATATACCTATGACAGCTAATACAACAGTAATTGAACAATGTTTCTTCACAAATCTGGATTATACGTTACGTATACTTACGCACTCCAATTTTTATGTACATGACACTATTCTTCATATAATACTAGTAATTTCCCTTGTGGATCAATGAATAAACTGGTAAACGGCGAACAAAATTCTCATATCTCGGACTCTCTTTTTCCCATTACAGAGTCAAAAGATGACCATTGAGAATTGAATCTTTCTGTGTCTTTCTTTCTGTAAAGTACTCGTGACGGGGTGTATGTATAAAATAATGTAGAAATCCAATTGCAATATTTAAATTGAAGAGGAGATGTGAATTGAGATGGGCCTGGGAATGGTACTGAGGGTGATAATGGTGATCACTTGACGAGGTATTCCACGGTGATTCCGTGACCTCCAAGAGTCCACGAGGAGATGATGAGTTGCTGGGATTTTCTGAGACGATCTCTCAACTTTTGAGGTCGTAAGAATTCGTCTTTCGTCTTCACTTTTATTTTCTGTCCAACCAACGCTTTTTTCCTCTCCTTTAACTTCGCACTTACAATGAACCCAGTCGATTTACGCACTTTATTATATTATTTGTAATTCCGTATTGTCAAGTCAATCGTCAGGGAAGGATGAAACAAGAGTTGATAAGTTGACCACTTCTAGAGTCAATTCACTTGTCTTTTATGTTTTATTACTGTACGTCGCCCCTGTCACCACGGTTGTGCAAGGACAGCAATGTGAATTTTCCTAGGATTGGAATTGGAAGTAGCTTTGCTACAGAACAGTGGATGCGTCGTGGCCCCCCTTTATTTTTTTTTTATTATGTGTCGTTACACTTATCTGATAGCCAGCTGACACTGGATGACATTGGATTGACAGCAGTTGAATTCGTGGGTTCGTGGTGAGTATTGAAGTTTCATGAAATCTACCTTCTATCTACCTTCACTTTCCCATTCACTATTTTTTCATATATATTTTCTGTTCTATACGCCACGAATAATTTTTGTAGTTTTGGTAATTTTGTAATTTTGTTAATGGCTTGAACCTTGATTGATTTTTTATTTACGAGCCCATCAGCGGTAGTGCGTAGGGAGTCAAATCAATTTCACTTTTTATTTTTCTTCCCTTTCCAATTTTTCCTCCGCTCAATCGTAATAATAGGAGATCCTGGAACAAATTTGAAAAGTAGTGAGGAAAATTGTTGCTTAGTTAATACGTTTTTTCCCCTCATTCAAGTGAAACTATGTTGTTTGTTTCTATCTTTTGTTGTGCCTTGCTCCTCTTCCAATTTCAAAGACACTGCACACATAAATAGACGCATACAAGCCCAGAGAGGACAAAACAAAGTAGTCGGAAACTAAGGAACAAGAGTGAGCGCAATTTAATTATATGAGAATATTTTAAGACTCGAGACTCTGAGTTGAAAACTTGCTAAAGAATTTGTGTATGGATTTAGCTTCAAGATACTCGAGATTCTTAGGCGGTTTTTTTCCTGTAAGAGCTTTGAGAATTGAATGTTTTGGAGTTGATGTTGATGTTGATACTTGAAAGGGCGCTGGGCTCCTCTCTTTCCTTGGTGAAGGACAAGGTGTAGAATTGACAAGTAAGTTTTTTTGTGTCTGTGCTCTTGCTGAGGCCCAAGCGTATAATTAGAAATGAATGTTTGGTTGAGGGAGAGGGTAAGAAGAAGATGAAGAAGAAGAAGAAGTTGAAGAAGAAGGAGTAATGAGTGACTGCGTTTCGTTGTGTTTGAGTCTTATTCTTGTGATATCTTTGAGTTGTTCGTTCCTCTTTGGCGTTCTAGCGTTTTGCTTGTGCTGGTTGATGTTTAGCGTGAGTTTTAGAGGAGAAAAGAGCGGAGAAGTGCTTCTCACGAGAGGGGATTGTGGAATGGTCTGATATTTTTAGGAGCCTCTTCTCCTCAGGCCCCAGTCACACGCATACACTCACTCGCTCACTCACAGGCTTCTCTCTCTCTCTCTCCGTCCGTCTCCATCCTTCCAGTTCTTCACTCCTTCCCAGCACATACACACTCTCCACACCAACGAATACCAAACCAAACCAACAACCAACCCTTGTACACACTATATACCCCCCACATTCTTTCCATATAAGAGCAGAATTACATACAGCATCATTTCACTCCATTCCAGCCGTACTACACACACACTGCACGACTAACTGCTACACAGAACTTCAGGGATCTTCCAATTCCAACGTCACTAAACAACCTTGGAGAACTTTTTGAATCTTTGATAATTTTCTCCACTTTTTCTACTTATTAATTGTAGTTTTCAGTCTTTTTAGAATGATAATTTTATGTTTTTGTTTTCAAAAAACTACTTTTGTATTAGATGTAAATAAAAAAGTATAAAATTATGACAGGGGAAAAAGAAGGATCTAAATAGTTTTTTAAAAACGATAGACCAAAAAAAGAAAAGTACTAGACCCAAACAAAGTTTTATCCTTTTCTAACTGACACTTTTAGGTTTAAATTCGAATTTATTGTTAGACTTTGTTTTAAAAATGCTAATGCAATGTTTGATCCTTTTTAAAAGGGGTCTTTTTAAATTGTTAGTGATACTTGACATTAATTAAACAATGTTTCCTTTACGTTTTACGTTTTTTGAAATACTATTTGTATTTTAAGAAATTGTGACTTTTCGCTAAAATTTCGCTCTAATGCTAGATGCCTTTTCAAAGTGCTAATTTGCGGTTTGACACTTTTTAAAATTGGTAATACCTACTAATACCTACTTCTTTCTTTTAAAATGTTAAGTTCAAATGCTCATAGGTTGGAGAGTCACTATCTAGTTAACTGAACTTTATTGACAGCGTGTAGTAACACAGTTTTTTTAAAACAAAAAACCCTACTGATCTTTCTGTCCAAATCGGCCTACGTGATAATATACGGAAGGCCCCTTACACTTTACGCTAGAACTTAAGCTCGTTGTAGTGTGTGTATGTATGCAGTTGGAAAGGACGGTGGTAGTGAGAGAGCGGGTGCATGGTGCTTTCCAGCTTCAGCTTCACACGAGCACATACTTACTTCATTATGTAACTCCATGCAACTATGTATGTACCTATGTATGTACCTCTGCTCTACGTACTTACTGCCACTACCTTAGTTGTAGATTTATAGTGGCTCCATAATATGGAGCATGAAGGGACCGGGACGTAGAATGTAGAAGCATTGGATTATTCTATTAGCTCCACTGAGTTTTGAGTTTTCCTCTCCTCCCTTATTTCCACAGCAGAGTGAGTAGAGTATCCCCATCCAGCTCCAGCACTCTACACAGTTCAACACAAAGTAGTAAATATACACAAATACAAGAGAGCTTCGGAGCCGGAGCACTATTTCAAATACAACTAGGTTTATGCACGTAGTAAATACAACCTTTAAAAAACTATGGCCCAGGATTTAGTATGGTCCTAATAAATGTGTATGCACTGCACTCTTCTCGTATGAGTGTGTATCTTGTGTTGTGTCTATCTCTCTGTCTGTCTATGAACCCTGTATCTCTCTGTATGATGCCATTATGCACCTAGGTAAGTTTAAATGCGCGACATTCACAATTCACAATGCAAAGCAAATCTAAATCCCAACACAATGCAAGCCAAAGCCAAGCCAAGCCAACATGAACGTGAACGTTTCCCGTCCTTCTTCAAACAAAGCATTCCTTATGCATAAAGGAAGGAGGCAGAGGAATCATAATATGCAGATGGTCATATAGATATAAACGCCGTCCCACAAGGGACCTTTCACACATAACGTCATCTCATTTCGACTCAAGTCTGCCTGAAATTAGTCTACCTAAAAAATAATGTACCTAGGTATTTTCATTTACACTTTTGAAAAAGTGCAAGAAAAGTGGCAGAAGAGACTACACGGACCTAAACACGTCCTCAAAACCAGGGCAAACGTAGAAATTAATTTTTGAAAAAGTTTCTAAATTGTGAAATCATACCTGTAAAAAATTGTCCAATATAAAGTCAAACGCATTAAACTAGTATTTTTAATAAAAAGTGTCTAAAAATTAAATGAGCCTTGATAAAAACTATCAAGCACAAAATTCGTATAATAAAAGCTTGGTGCATCCAGAATGCATGTCTGTCTTGTCAAAATTGGAAGAGCCCTTGTAGACGAGAGACAACCACACTGAATGGAATAATATGGAGATGGACAGGTACAGCAAAATTATAAGGCTTTACTCAAAGCACATACAGAATATCGTGTAGCTATATGTACGTTTGATGGAAGGCTGGGCTGGAATTACTTATAAGAAAGTTATAAAGCATTCTATTTCCTTTCGGAAACATTCCCACTACTAAACAGTATCTGCATTCCCAGCCCGTGCATATGCATTCATCCACGAGAGGATCCACAATCACAATACAATCCTCCGCGTTTACAATCCACCCAACACAATGCAATACCTTCCCGAGTCGACCTACCTACATTACATAGCCACCTCGTCGACGTGCATACCCACAGAGACAGAGCCGAGTACAGACAAGCGGATAGAGGAGAGAGACAGACAGACAAGAAGACACTGTGAGACACTCGAGGAGCTTGCTTGGTTGCTTCAACTTCCACTCGCATTCATCTAATACACTCATTGTTACAATCCAATCCAGCAAGCCAGAGCCATCAGAACTCAACTATAACATAACACAAGGCCCAGGCAGACAAAACACACTCACATCACACATACACACTAGACTCAATCATCCACGACTCACATTTTATACACTTTATACGCTTACAACATTTACAACTACAAGAACCACTCAGACTCGCTCAGGAAAATAGGAGAGGAACAAGGAAACACAGGAACAACAACAACAACATTGAACATTAAACTGACAGACGGGGAAGAAGTGCAATGCAGCAGAAAAGCTGCGACAACATTTCAACTTAAAACTCACAATTTAAACTCTCCTCTCTCCCCTATGTAAACACACCTACAAAAATACATAAACAGCCCCACAACTAACACCCATTACATCTATACGTATACATATGTAATCATACTGTATAGCATAATAGCATACGTATATACATTTTATTTCCCCATTTGAAGGTTCAAACCTACCCATATATGAAGTACAGATCCCTGTACGCACTCTTGAAAAATTCTTTAGAATATTTTGGTACAAAGTGCAAAGTGAATACTACTTTGTGTGTGTGTGTGTGTGTGCAGTAAATACTTTCCACGCTGGACTGGATTGAATGGGATGGGATTGCATTGTAATGTATTATGCACTCAGTTGTTGGCAATATAACTCCTTCATTCCACTGATATTTCTCCCTCTCACGCCAAGCCTTCTTGCCACACTTCACCCCACCCACCCAACAACACCCCCACCCAACCATCCACCATCCAGCAAAACCAAAAACAAAAACCATCCATCTAAGGACAACCTATAAGACGGTATTATACACACCAGACCTACGTGGAGACGAGGAGGCAGGCAAATGTGACGTCACAAATAAGGTCAACTGGCCCATGTTGAGTTTGTATCAAACAGAGACAAGTATAGTGGCTGACATGACTTGGGTGTAAAATGTGGAAACATAGTTTTCAAAAAAAAACGTCAAAATATGAAACTAGCATTTTCAAAAGTGACAATTCAAGAATTGCTCATTTTCAAAACTGCCAGTTCAAGAATTGAACATTTTCAAAAGTGTCAAAACATGATATTAGTATTTTCAAATCTGTCAACAACAACAAACTGCATGTTTTAAAAAGTATTAAGATGTAGACAGTAGGTCTGCATCTTTATGTACTTAGAAACTTATTTTCAAAATTCCAAAAGCAAGCTTCTATACTATCTACCAGTTTTGCTAATCATCAGATACAAGCAACTTATGCAGAACCCCTTTCCTGAGAAGCCGAGAGACAATGGAAAAGGACGACGAGATTCCAAAAGCAAAATAAAGAAACAATTCAATGAACTGTGCGAATAGAGGAACGTGTGGCGGATTGAACGTACGCACAATGGCATGGCAGAACACACGGCATGGCGAGCCTCCTCTCTCTCTCTCTCAACTGACTAGTGAGACGTCTGATGGAAATAAAAAATTGAACGAAACTCATTCACAGATGCAACAAAATTCCTATTCCGATTCGAATAGGATCCCTCCTCAGCCCAGACCAGCCCAGACCAGAGAGCTTGTAAATAAATGAATGATTGTGAGAAGACAAGACAGAACGGAGCGGAGAGAGAGCATTGGAATTCCAGATGGAAGAAAAAAAACATGCAGAGCTGTAGGCTCGAGGAATGGGACAATAGGACAGATCCAAGACGGATTGATATTGCACATTTTCCAAGAGATAACAGATTCCAAATGGAAATGAAATTCGCCCCTGAAGGAGCAAAATGGCTCACATTTCACTCATTGTAAAACCATGGAAAAGAGGCTCTCGCCTCCAAAGCAAATTCTCAACGTGGTGAACAGGTACACACAAAAAAACAAACGAAACGCCTTGGTCATAATTTTCTAAAACTGTGCAAATATTTAAATAAAGAGGGAGAAACCTTTGCTCCTTCAATGATTGAAAGGGAGATCTAGACCATCCACCTACACCCATCCACCCCAATAGCAGCATACATAGAAACGAAAATAAAACACACGCAGGAAGCTAAAAAAAGAACAACAAGGAGATACATACATATTTAGCTGTAGAGCAAAGGAAAGCAAGTCAATACTAATAATCGTAATCGCTCCTTGTAAGCTGTAACCATGAGATGTATAAATAATAATGAACGTCACTTTTACAATACGATAGGAAGGAATTTCAAATAACGAATAGCAACGATAGGATAAAGATTGACTACATTAATAATGTAAATAAATGTACTACCCATGGAGTATGGAGAGTACAATGGGGAAAGGACAGAGGAAGGGGCCATCCAAATACTATGCACGGTAAATAAACCAATTTTTCCTTTTGGCCTCTACAGCCTTATTTTCTTTCCTTCTCCAAATCGATCAATGTAATATCTGAAAGGCTTCGAATGAAAGGAGGTGAAGGTATAATAAAAAACCGTCTGCATTTGATACATACATGTCGTTAGCATTAGGGATAGATCGTACGTACTACTCACTATTTGACTATTCGGTCAGATTGGACCTGTACATAACATTAGCGTTGCAGGGGGGTCAACGATTATCTGGTGTGATGCCTTCACGTAATAATAATTATTCTTGACCAACAAACATTATAGGGTAAAAAAAAGAAGGAAAATATCTGGAAAAAAAACATTGTGGAGAATCTCAGCCTAAGATCAGTCAGTGTGGTAGCTCAGCACAATGCTAATACATTCGCATACTAAATACCCATTAACCCTCACATATATATTCCTTCTGACTTTCCCATGACTTCCAAACTAGGGAATCAACATCACCATCTCGGCGATGTATGTACACTGCGACTGCCTTTCCAAATCCAATTAATAGTACCCGATCCGCTACGAAAATGTGAAAGGTATACTCATTATGTAATTTTAACTTCTCTATTACTCCTACGTTTCACAAATTACAAAGAAAAAGTAAAGCCAACTGTATCCTTCGTCTCTAATACTTCCTACCCCGGAATTACACACTATCCAGAAAGATAATTAAATCAACGGTCTACTTACTCATAATACGTAAATAATACACCTTCATATATATAATTAGAGCTCCTCTTGCAAAGCATGGTATGTACATGATCTTAATTTTTCAATTCCGGAACAGCTGTACCACGATGACGGAGAGACGATGGGATTAGGAGAGCTTATATACTTTATTTATGGAGAAACAAGTTGAGTTAGCCTTTTTTGAATGTTGATCTGTTTGGGAGGGAATTACATAATAATTATAGTGTGTGCAGAATTCTTGTTGAATTTTAGATTAGGATTTGTGATCGGGGATAAAGATTTAGCATGTCGTTGAATTCCAATTGAAGATTAAAAAATTAAAACTTAATTGTATACCAAAGAAAGTATAAAATTGAAACGATGAGAATCATGGGGTGGTATGTAACGTAGCTGTTTCTTTTTTGTTCTACGTTGAGTTCTGATTACATGGAGAAAAGTGAATGAAGAGTTGTGCAATTTAGGCGTAGAAATGTACCTACTCTTAGTACTATTTGTGTGCCACCAGGCAAGTCCAAGCAGAAAAGTTTAGAGGCTCTTCATAAATTACGTTTCAAAAGGGGCTAGTTGCAAATTTGACTCTGACGCTTATTGAATTTTTAATTATTGCAAACGCAATTTATTCAAGCCCCCTTCTGATTGCATGTCATGTACATATATACGTATGTATACTCATCATAAATATATTGCATTATAGTCAGTAATATACACCCTGTTTACGATCTGCAATTATGCATAACATAACACAATTCTCCGATTAGTTCCTTCGGAAGTTATAACTCTTAATGGAAATTTTTATTTTTATTTTAAATTGCGAACTGTTGAACCGTTGAGATTTTTTGCAACTGTGAGTGAGTAGTCGGAGGTTTACTCCATGCATAGCATATTCCAATTATCATTACCACAAGAATTTATTCAAGGATATCTTTCATGTTTTTCTCCGGCCAGATTACATGGTACACCGCTAGTTCGGAGCCCAGAGAGAGCTCACCGGCACGGAATATGATCGGACTGACAGGCAATAGGGAGGTTAGGGCAGGGTGCACCATGTACGCAGCTACACCATTATACAGCAGAGGCAACACAAAATAAAAACGAATTAATAAAAATAATAAATGAAAACTACCAAATCAAATGAGAAAGGTGTGTTGGGAGTTTTCCACGAATCTACATACCTACATATATATCTCTTTTAATTGTGTGTACAAAATGGAAAATAGGATTTTGGAGAAAATTCGAGCCAAAAGGAAAGTCCGCATAAGGCCATTTGATATCTGTACAAGCTACTTTATTTCCTTCTGTGCTGTAATGTGATACAAACAGTACAAAAATGGAATTTCAAAATGCAAAATGCACGCATGTACACTCTTGTTTCAAGACCGCATAGCATTCTACATTATAAAATATTTAAAAAAAAAATGAAAAAGGCTTCAACTAAACTTTTGGAAACTGCAAACCATCCTACTATTTACATTTTCAAAAAAGGGACAAGTGTATTGCTGCATCTTTTTCACTTTAAAATGCCAAAAATGCCTTTTTTTAAATCTAATAGTAAAATTAAGCATTATAGTTCACAGTACGCTAATTAAACTTTATGAAACGATGCAAAACGTCATCAAATCGCTTTTAAAATTATTGAAAAACTATAATAATAATTAGGTGTTACACTTTGTTTAAAATCTCCAACAGAATAATTGCTTGACTACAGGGGGAATACAAAAAAGGTAGCTTGTATCTATCTCCCTTTCAGCATTCGACTTGAAAATGAGCTATATGTGCTATACACATACATATGTATATGGATGCATTTGTTATATGGAGGCCAGAGTGCAGAGGTTCAGTAGCTGTACATACAAGGAAAAGGCGACAAAATTACAGAACTGTGGAAAGGCTGGGAATCGATTTTGTGTCACCGGTCCGGCGATTATCTTAACTTTCTGGGTTGGTCGTTTATGGAAGTCATCGAACATGTAATTAATGGTCCCTTATTTAATGAACTTAAGGAAAGAGAGAGAGAGGCAGAGACAGACTGTAGACGATGACGATAGAATGCTACAAAACTGAATGGAATAGAGCGGAATTACCGAATTACAGAATAGCAGTAAAGAGAGACAGAGAGAGAGAGAATGCTAAACCTTATAAATACAATTCCGTTGAGTTCGTGCGAGTGCAATGGAATTCAGTTTATTCAGTCAACCCACAAAGCAATGAGGCAAATCAAGTCTTTAGATGGAGCCGTCCAAATGTGACGTCGTAGGAGTGCTAAAAATATATTTTTTAATTCTTTTATTTAAAGTAACTGTCCGCTGCAAAGCGTACAAATGCCTAATCAAATAATATTGTCGATTTTCTGGACCTGTCCCGATAAAGCAAATTAATTTTATTACAGAAAACGAGAAAGAGATTCTATCCAGTAATATGACGGCATATCTGGAAGGTCCATGTATAGCTATCTACACTCAAGAAACTACCTATATGACTGTGTAATATGTGACCTGTATACTCATACAGCTCTCCAACCTTATCCCCATAATATCCAATTTTAATTCCAAGTCGATTCAAAACTTTTCCTTCATCAATATTAATATTATTGCATATACACTTCCTGGAGAGTTCCCCATCTAATCGGAAGAGTCTTGAGAGAGTCTGTCTCCCAGGGCTGTAGTGTACAGGAAGATGTAAAGACAGGACCGTCAGAGACTTTAATTTTCCTCATTTGAATTCCTTACAATAGTTCCCGTCGGCCTTTTCCTTGGTATTGCTCACTTTAGATGGGGAATCTTGAAATTATCATTGGCAAGCTTAACCTATTTATTTTCAAAATTTCCATGAATTATATACACATAGACGTACACGTATATGTCAATTTATACACGAGTGTCTATATCGTTAGTCTCTAGATTTTTAAACCTAAAAACTTTAACAGAGCCTCCCTTCCATTACCCATTAAAAACCAAAGGAGCCAGAGAGAGAGATTCTTCCATTATTTAAGCATTTTAAGTGTGAGTTTAGCAAAATGGTAAAAGGAAAGTAAAATAAAATGAAATAAAACTATCAAGCTCCACAATTCTACATCTCATCTCATACATTATTATCGTCTCAGTCGGTCATGTACATACACTCATATTCTCTCTCTCTCTCTCTGTCGTCTGTCCTTAGTCTTAATTCTATGTATGAACTTTCTCTCGCTTGAGTGGGAAGGAGAGCGGTAACAAGCTTTGCACTCAGTTTTTTCCCCTCAGTATGGATACAGCTGAGGAGAGGAGAAAGCAGTCGTCGAAAATCAGAATCCGCGTGTCGGCAAATCGTCTCCGTCTCCGCATCTCCAACGGAATTTCAAATTCAATCGTAACTTGCAAAACTTTTTTTCTCTCCCTCCTTGTTACATCACTTCCAATGGACATATGTATACCCTTGTAGTCTACACATCGTCGGTGAAAACGCTTTTTGGGGAAAGTCTTTTTTCCTAAGCACCTTGTTTAGCTCTGTTTGTATAAGGTTTTTATTCTTTTAAAAAGTACGTAGTAATTTCTAATTTATTACTTTTTAGAAAGAACAATCACCATTTTTAACATATTTTTTAAAAACGTAAATACTAGTTTTCCTACGTTTGAAAAGTTTAAAGGAGGTATTTCCACTTTTTGTAAGGCATTACCCAAAGAATGGATGTTTGGGACGGATTTCAAAGGGAGATTAAGGGGAAGCTAATGCTTTTAAGCGAGGTCTGGACTTAACCCACAGTGCTCCTTCAAAGACGACTTGTAGCAATAGAATCCCTATTACACTCACTTTACTTGCTGGTTGTGTAGAACATATGTAAGTGTATGTGTTTAGAGGAGCATCGTTATGGCATGGCATGGCGTAGACAGCAAATGGGTAGTGAAGTCGAGACGAGAGAATAATTAGCACCTGGTGCATGCAATTACGAGAATTTTCTAAACCCGGGATTTGACTGTTTTACGCTTACGTTTCCAGCTCCATAATTCCACAATTCCATAGTTCCATAGTTTTAGCTCAAATCCATAGAACTCCTTATATAATGCGTATTTACTTATGTGCTCAGCACACACCTACATGTAGGTGCTTTACAAGGAGGGAAGTACTAGTAGGCGTAGTAATAATGATATAAATGTATGTAGAGTGGAGAGGAAGAATAAAATGCAGCGTGGAAGTTTAGCCCCTCCATTATTCGGCATTTTCCCTCTCTGCTAAATGGCTAGGAATGGTCCGTTAACAAGACAAGTAAGTTAAGTTTATATGTACATGTATATTAGACTTGGAGTGTAGACGGGATTTCCTTCCTTCCTTCCCATCTCCTTACCCTTTCTACAAGTCAAATCCAAGCACTATCTGCATTGCACTGCTGTCCATTGACTCAGTAGGAGAGGAAACCTCATGCTTTCCTTTCCTTGTAGGCTTTCTACGTAAATTTAAACTTAGGCCGGAACTAACTAGAGAAGGGAGTATGTGAGTATATAGCATAGTAAAAAGGCGCTGTTCAAATGCTACCTCTAAGCCAACTTTTTAGAGTAACTTTGTGTTGGGAAACTATTTAAACATCTGTATCAATGGATATTTTCATATTTTTTACATAGTTAAAAAGTTAAAATTCAGCTTTTTAGTGTACAACATATTCTTTTTACATTAAATTTATAAACTTCTAGAAGAACTTCACTACACGAACAGACAGAAAACAATAATTTCATGTTTTTACACTTTCTAAAAACGCTACTTTTTAGCTTTGACACTTTTTGAAAACCTTAATTTGATGGTCTGGCACTTTTTGAAAGCGTTTATATTATGTTTTACACATTAAATGAACCTTTTTGAAAACATTGGATGTGATTCTTTTAAAATGCTATAAAAATATTGTGGTGTTTGATTTAGAAAGCCTTTCACTAACCTCATAAATTAGCGTAATTTTTGTACAGCTCCAAACCAGGGTTGCAGATGCACACTTAGAAATATGCTAGTTGGTATGGTTAAAGGTATGGCTGTTGAAGTGGAAGCGATTAAGCTGAACGAGGTTGAGAATTGCTCATTTGATATTCTACATCGATACGATGACAATGGCAATTGTTATAGCACACTCCTTTAGACGAATCAAGGGACAACGCTGGGAATTTTAAATCACTTCACTTTTCTCCATAACACCTTCTATGCACTATCTAACGTCCCGCCACCGTCTCTCCGTCCCCCTGCTTCGTACCTGCCTCATCCTTACTTATCCTGACCCAATGTTTTCCTCCCCATATAAGCACCTGCTTGTATATTTAATATCTGCATAAATCCTAATTCCTCAAATAAACACAACAACGGGCTCGTGCACAGAGTGGGAGGACCAGGACAGGGTAAGCTCCTGGCCCAGCCAAATATTTATTTTAAGAGTCAATATGTACTACTAAGACGGGACAGGGTGTACGAAAGCATAGCAGCCAGTTGGTTAAAGTTAGTTGAGTGGAAGGGAATAGTTGTAATAATATAATATGCTCCAGTTTAGTTTCCATCACAGTTTGGGACTTGTGAGGGATAATCCGTGGTGGCTGTAAAATTAGTTGACACCATTTGACGTTGATGTGACGTAATTTGATTTGATGGGATTTCTATGGTCATGTAAGCTCCCTGTTCCTGTGGGTAATAATGTCGGTATGTAGCTGAGGTATGGAGGGAGTGGAGTCTAATGGAATGTGCAAGTGGAGGTCTGCTGGCTGGTTGACTTTCACTTTGCTCTCCTTGAGCTCCGTATAGCCCCCTCCCTACCTTGCCTTTATGTGTGATATGAACTGGAAACTGCTTATGCTAGGTACGGCAGTCTGCTTCCTCGTGCTGCGATAGCCATGGGTGACAGGTGAGTTGGGTGACTTGTCACATGGCTGGGTAAGTGTGCTGGTCACATTTTTGCGGATTATCCTATGGAGATTTGCATTTGAATGGCTCTTGGTTTATGGAAGTACTTTCCCTTCCCTTGTTGCTCTTGTTATTACTATTATTTTGGCATTTTACTCTGGGCAAATGATTACTTTGGTGGAGTCCTTGGGTGAAAGTAAAAGTCCGTAGATTTAAGGTTGGAGGCAGTAGGTAGTGAGTGGAAAGTCGTTCTTTCTTGAAGTGGATTTTTTCTCAGGGACTTTCACATGTGTAAACTTTATTGGGTTGTAAGTAGGTGCAAGTACATGGAAAGATGGCCCATGGATAGATGGTTGGTTGGATGGATGGGTGGATGGATGGATGGCGGGTGTCGACAGTGTAGGGCGAAGGTGGTTGGGTGGGTAATGGATAGAATGGGATGGACTGGAATAGCATTAGTTGGGAGAAGGACGGAGAGTGGAAGGGATCTAGTTGAATCCTTTTGTAACCTGAACAAATGTTCTTCATCGTCTCGAGGAAAATCTGGAAAACTCTTCCAACAACAGATGTGCTCTTCGTCTAGGCTTAACTCAGACTTCCACAGAGAGTAACCCTCCAAACCAGCCACTCCTAACCTCCCAAGCCCAAGTACCAGTGTAGACCCACTGAGTCCAACTTATCTTATGTATGCCCCTATCTTCTGCATAGCATAGGCATATATTATAATTATATGCATCCATACATGTATGCATGCAGTCTGTTTAGAAACAATTTTGGGCAGATCTGTCTTCTTAGACCCAAGACCCAAGTTCCCACTTCTACTCACTCCTTCAACTCAAATACTACCCAAAACAACACGAGGAAGATGGAAAAGACTTTAGACCAACACGTCCTCATTCGCATTTCCTACATGTTCAACAAATTCACAAATTCACGAATTCACAAATCCAAATAGAGGGGCCCATGAAGAGATGGACATGGGAATGGGACTCAGCTTTCCCTTTCCCCTTTATATGGCCACTCAACTGCTAGTGACTGTGATACATGGACGGCCATATGACACGATATAGAATATTATAGTAGGTAAGTATACTTCATGTGTTCATGGAACTTCCTTCCTTTTCTTGTGACACTCAACTTGAAGGGAAGGATGACACTGTCTTCCATGTGGGGATGCTTTCCACTGCACTCCCGCTCTCTTGTCCTTTGCTGTGCTTTAACCATTCTATGATATTCAGAGAATGTGCAGGCTCCTGTGAAATGGAGAAGACAAGAGAACTGGGAGAAGTCCTGGGATGAAAACAATAAGAATGGAGCATTCTCACTCTCACAGGGATGGAAAACTTTTCCATACTTTTCAAACATTTGTCCAATGAGTTCCCTTCCCTCTGCTCTCTTTGTGGCACCTATAGCACTACGTGTGTATATATATATATATCAATGGAATGTACGCACAAGTTATTCGCCCTTCATGTATGTAGCTACATCTCTAATGGCCTCCGAAGGAAATCCAAGCTAAGGAAGGGAGAGACTAGACCCCAGCTGGACGTGGACAGATCTGGAGACATGTATATATGCTTTGCATTTTCTCCACCACAAGGATTTATCTCTTTCCAAATAATTCTCACTTCTCACTCATTGTCAGATCCTCTCGTCCCAGTCCCTTAACGACACACCAACCAACCAACCAACCCAACTAAACAGCCAAACAATTCACATGCACGTTCATATGTAAGCAGCTGTACGTAGTACAAACATAAGGGTATTAGTATATGAAACTTTATGCATCCTCCCCTCCCTCTGTTTCATCTCCATCTTTATTCAGAACAAGGCAGCCTACGCACTGCACTGGGCACTTCTGTTTCCTCGCCATGTAGATGTTGAATTCAAAGAAACATTATATTTTTTTCCTTTTGCCCTCATCCATTTCTCTCAATTTTGTTTTAATGAGCATTTTAAATATACGTGCAGCCCAAAAATTCAATGCGTAAACTCTTAATTTTTGTAATGAAATCGCCTTTTGTGCTCCAATTTATTTCACAGCCGCTACAGATACTGCAGTTTGGTAATTTAAAATGATTTTTATGTCATTCACGAAATTACTAGAGTGTTTGTACAATGTGGGATCAAATTTTAGCTTAGTGCTTTAGTTGGTATTTCTCTCTGCACTTCCATTGAATAGGTATAGGATACGTATGTGCTCTTGGAAGCTACATAATTGGAGTGGGCAGGGGTGTAATAGCAAGAAAAATAAATTGAAGAAGGGTAAGGAAGGATGGGACGGAAAACACTTAAGGATGGTCATCAGGACAGCGGAAGATTCATGGGTGTTATCTAAATGGATATGTAGGTTCAGTTCGGACTATCACTATCTATACAAAGATAATATGAAATAACAACAAAAATAATCGAGAAATGAGAGTGTGACTAAAAGCTTTCTTCTCAAATGACTGTCTGCTCAGGATCTCTAATTTCCGCTCCCTTTCCATCATTTCATCTTCATCATTCATTTAGCTTAGTTAGTCATTCAGAGCGTCCTCGCATCCCATTCATTTCTGTCCTTTCTTTTTTCCCTTATATTATGCTTTGCTTTTTGCTCCATTGCTTTTCCTATAGGTACTTTGAGTCTGCTTTCTTTCACACTATTTCGTCCCAGTCACTTCATGAAATGATGCGACGTAGTTTCATTTATCTAACAAAAGCTAAACTGACTGACACGATGAGTGATCCTCCTCCCCTACCCCATGCCCCTATCAGTACAGCACTTCCCATCCATCTATCCGTCGGATCACATCATGTAGTATTATGTTGACTTATTATTGTGAGTTTGTGTCTGTACCCTACAGTGCAGTGGACTCAACATCATCGCTGATCGAGTCAGTTTCAATCGGAATATTCAATTCGATTATTATTACTTCTACTACTACTTTATGTGATTTTATATGACGATGAACAAGATAATAAGGAGCCCTTTGGCTTGGGCTAAAAACTCGGAGCGAGGGATGATTTACTATTTAATAGAATCCATACATGGCCCAATAAATACTGCAGTATGTATCTGTCTGTACTGTGTGGGAAGGGAAGGGAGAGGAACAAGAATCGGAGGACCAGTGTCAGTTCGATTGCCAGTGTGAGGGCAGGCAGGGGGGAATCGCCACTACAGCAAATGCAATGAACTGTTTATTCTATGAGTAGGTACATTGTTGTTTGCACCATGGTTCTAGCTGATATCTGTATTGGTACATTGTACATGGTAATGATCTCATGATATATTTTATACATTTTCAACGACGGCATCATATTGATATCCGTTTGATTGAAATTCGAGTAACAATTCGTATCCGAACTGCTGGATCCCGGACTGTTGTGGAGTCAGGAAGAAAAGTAAAAGTACGGACGGCGTCTTTATGTCTATAGGGCTACATGAGTATAGGCTTATGAAGGTACTGCTATGTATATGTATACTAGTAGCTGAATATTGAGTCTTTGATATGGAGATGCAACGGTTGCATACTAATCTCCTCCCACCCAAACAACTTCAATGTTCAACTTGAAAAACCTTCCATGGAGTCCTCTAGGGCTTTCCTCTCCACTCGATTATTCTCAATTCAATCCCATTTTTATGGCTCCCTCCGAAAAAAAAAGGGTCCGGGTCTGTCATGCACTACTGCTCCTATACAGGTATACTGTAGGGCATTATTGGTAGGGAGCTCACATACCATATAGTAGTACTTATTCTAAGGCATGTACCGTAAACGCTCGAGTAGAGCCCCTGGGGCTCTATTTCAAATTTAGTGTCGTAGATTGGGGCTGTATTCGAGAG
>JAQFZC010000344.1:0-56637 GCA_034695205.1 Dicyrtoma fusca | reverse complement strand
CTATGCTTCTTGACCGACGATGCGATAAATGATAAATGATATAACGTAGAGCAGACTTGAGTGCGCGTGCATATATCTCCGGATATGCTTCTGTGGGCAAGAAGGGGACCAAGTCTAAAAAGGTGCCTATACATTCCTGTATACTGCATAGACGCCGCTGTCGAGTATGATGTTCAGGTCCGTGAACAGACTCCCCACTGGTCCACCTGTCTAAATATGAATATTCTAATAGGTCCACCTTACACATTAAATTATCGGATGCATCAATGAACCTCTTCGCATTTAGTCTCTCTCTCTCTCTTACTCTCTGTCTCCTATGTGTTCTTCCTACTACTACTGCTATTATTATTATTATTGTTATTATAGACGGCCACATCTAGCCTCCTCCTCGGTCTCCTAGTTAGTCCGTGTGTGGAGAAATGTTTGTGTGTACTTCTTCCCTTCCTATTGCATATTACAGATAGATAAAGTCAGGGAAGGTTCTGTGTGAATGTGTGTAAATAATCATCATAAAATGGAACACACTCGTCGATAGGAATGACTTGAATAGTTTTGGGCTGATGCTCCTGGCTGACTAGTGAGACCAGGGATACAAACACAAGCCACCATTAGCTATTACGAGTGTAGGTACCTACGTACGTACATACTTGGCTATGCAAAAGTCAGCAGTCAGCCTGTAACTTCCACTCATTTACATCCATGTTTAATATTCCGAATCGTAGGTATTCAAACATGTACGTCCGCCCTTACCTGTTATGTCAAAATATTCAAAATAACTATGCCTATACGTATGATGACATATATAACACTCCAAGACAGGCACACACACCACCACCGGTAATCATTCCTTCATTTTCCTGTAGGTCTCGGCTACTATAGTGAGCCACATAGCCTAGCTATTTAGTTGGTTGGTTTGGCTCTTTCCTCTGACAAAGCGTGGGTAAAGGTAAATTGCCTATTGCCGATTTCCCTTACCTTAACCCCTTTACTTGGTAAATATCGATGAAATTATTCTTCAAGCGTAGCACCTGGGCTGGTCGATTTCTTTCAACGTTCGAGTTATTTTATTTCTTATTACTTTTACAAACTCCAGTTGCTACACATGTGGATCTAGCTAGGCTCTCAAAAAATAAAATTTGTTTTCCTTGTTCGTACATATACATAGCTTTGCATCCATGTGTTTTTTTTCCTTCTTCATTTTAATTCGTCTGCAGTACATCCAACCAGCCAGTGCAGTGGTACAAAAATTATGTTCCTGTATGAATCAGATTAATTTCCGTAGCATGAATATTGACAGTCTATGTATCTGCATTCTGTATTCTCTACTCTCTACTCCAGTAAGACCATCCCGATCGGGTATCAACACACAGATACAAAAAAATACTATTTGGCTCGATGGGTGGACATTATTGTAGAGCAAGGAAGGGAAAATGCATAATAAAGTTCACAAGGTGGGACCGCAGATATTATGTATACTTGAGTATCAAAGACGGATCTTCATGGAATTAATGTGTTTACAACGGGGAAAAAAAATTGTGCCTGCAAAAACTGTGGAGGCATTTGATGCTATACATTATACTCTAATGGGGTTGGACGCTTTTGGCTTTATTATGGCTATGATGCAACATACATATGCACCGCTAGCTATCGGTCTCATTTTTTTCTTTTTATTCCCCGTGCCTTTATACTTTATGGGTGTTGAACTGAATGACAATTGTCAAAAGGCTCACTAGCTTTAGCTTTAGCTTTAGCACACACACACACACACTGCCTTCGCAGATGTTCTGGCGTGTGCCTTGAAGGGGTTAGGTGTTGAACATTTGAATTTTAATACAAATATGACGCATGCATATGCTAATTCCACTTAGGTACGACCAATCTTATGTATGACTGAGCTCATTGTGAGCACCTATACTGGTACATGTGTAGTCGAGAGTGCAGGGCAGACATACAAATCATGATCATGATTTAAGGAGCATGCATGGAAGCTGTGCGGCCAGGGATGGACGGTGTGCCAACCTCCCTGACGGCATAGATACACATACCTACATAAACTAGGTATCTATGTATGTATCTGAATAAAAATATTTACCATCTATTCTTCACCGTTTTATAATCTATAATAAATTTAAGCGTGATTCAAAACGCTGTGCATACATCTACGTATAAGTTTTTAAAAAAAAACTAAAGAGAAAAAAACCTAGTACGTTGTTAAGTGTGAACATACAATATAGAGCAGTGCAGTGGATTGCATTGAGCGGTATGGGCATTGTAAAAAAATGGGCAAGAATCTTGTACATAGCCAGAGTACCTCGCACAGATACGACATTGTTGGATTAACGATTTCAAAGAGAGGACTAGCTATGTATGATGAAAAAGAGGTGACGGACCATGAAATGAGGAAATGTCGTACGCATTGTCTTGCATCTGACAGGTTAATCTGTTACTCTTTGTACAGGATGCTGTGTGATCAGACTCTCTCTCTCTCTCTCTCTCTAGCTCTGTATTTCTTTCCCATAATAGAGTCTAAGCTCCTCACTAGCGCTACTTCCGATTTTATTTCTCATTTTTAGTTGCAAACCAGAAAGAATCTAGCCCAGAAGTTGTATAGGTACCTACCTAGGTATAGTTTCTAGTCACACTGATCCGCGCCGGCGAAAAAAAAAATAAATGACTACCATGTACCTACATTGTAACCAATGTTCCCTAGGCTCATCGGACGCTCTCAAGTCCGTCCGTCTCACAGGTCTGAAGGTGAAACGTGGAACTAACAATTTCTATATTGTAACTATAACTATAGCTATAACTATAACTAGGACGTCAAGCTTTAAAATATTTTTCAATTATAATAATAAGGTCAAAGTTGAGACGTCATGAAAGTTGAAGATCAAAATAAAGCTCAAGAAGAAGGTAGTATAGCACATGCTCATGCATGTATATAGGCATATACAGTGGACTCTCGTTATAACGACACCTCTGGGGAAGCATGTTTTACGACGTTATAGGGAGATGTCGTTATAGAGGGGGGAATTTAACATTGAAAAGATACACGACTATTATTACCAATCCTGACGCTATATGCAGAATGTCGTTATAAAGGCTGACGTTACAACCAGAGTCCACTGTACATACCTTTGAGGAAACTTTGAACTTTTCCCCGTATAGGCAGTATAGGTATATTTATACAGTAGGGCATTCATGGCCCTGTTACTGTAACGTAGGTGGTAGTTTTACACAGTGTTTAAAAGTTTTTATGCACAGGTTGTGTGATTGCGTCTCTCCGTCTGTACCTCTTTCATAATAATATTCATTGAATCAGTTCTAAAAAAAAGTTGATAGTTGTCTCGAAGGCGACGGGGACGGTTCTAGACTATGAGCCTATAGCGGTGTGTATTTGTATATATTATACAGTTACTGTTGGTAGTTGTTAGTGGTGGTGCGGGAGGCGACTGGGAGTATGGGAAAGGAGTAAAGACGAAGATATGGAGATGGAGGATAAGGTCTGATAAAGTTATGAAGTGAGCGACAGTAGTATAGTTGAATGAGTCAAGAAGATGAGTCTTGAGTAACATGAAAATGATGAGAGGGAGGATAATTTCCCGAAAACCATTGTCAAACTTTGTCGTCAACGCCGTTCTCCTTTGCCTTCGAGCACAGTCGATAATATTCAATAATCATGTATAAAAATCGATTTTTTTTCACCCGTCACAAGGAAGGAGAGTGAGCAAAGCGAAAGAGAGAGAGAGACACACACACACACAAACTGTCGTTTTTTTCCCATCTAGCATCTCCCCGCTTGAAATTTTGTGTATGCATGAAAAGTGAAAACATATACATAATAATCCCGCGTGCTCCGTGACCTACCTTGTCTAAATGTATATATATGGCACAAGATTCATGTGCGAGTCAAATCAGACACAACGCAACGCAGTACAGCATTTTATATTATTTAAACTTGCTTGCAGTCGGCATTCCCTTTTGTGTATACTTATATACATAGTTACATCACATCACTTACATACTTAAGTACCTATCTGTATTTATTTTTGCTATTCTTAAAACTCACTTCTTTCCGCTTGCTTCCCAATCCCAAATAAAGCAAGTTGCAAAAAAGAAAAACTTATGTCATTCTTTGTGCCGTCAACTTGGCTCACTATGTGTAGGGAATATATACACATAGCTACAGCTATAGGTATATACTTGCAGAAAAATTATAGTCGAGTTTTTTCTGTTGACGCTAAGTTCAATGCTGCACGTCCAGACACCTGCTTTCCTCCTTCCAAACGAGGGATATGGAAAGTCTGGAATATTTAAAAATTTGTAAACTTGTGTAGAGTTTTCTGTCACTCATCATTCCTATTCTCCTTTTCACCCATTATAAAAATGAATGCCTAGGTACCTAATTCGTAATTGGATTGAGCAAAAATGTGAAGCTCACGATTAGATTTGATTTGGACACGTACCAGCTACCTACAACATAATTTAAATTTGGTTTTTTTTTGACTTGGCACCGTAATGGCTGATCGAGTAAATAGCACAAAAAGGGATGATGGCTGTGGGATAATTGTGAATGACGTTACTTTTAAAAAATATTGAAATGTGAGCTGATCGGAGATACGGAGAACCTACTTACCTATATGACTGGAAACTAACAAAGTTGCGTCATAAAAATTCTAAATCCCATTCCAACTTTTTTTAAAGGAAAACTTTCCTTTTTTATATGATTATTATCCGTCTTAATTCTTGTGCGGGAGCTCCTTCTGAGTGAGTTCCTTTCCCCTGGAAAATGACCGGGGAGGCATATTAGGGCCACAGACGACATGATTGAATGGTAATAAGCTGAGCCTTTTGTCAAGTCTTTTATGTCCAGGCAGAAAAAAAAAGAAAAGGAACAAGAAGAAGAGAAAAAAAAAGAAAGAAAGAGAGAAAGAAAGTCGGATTGATAATTAATTTGGTTGCAGTTATGTATATGCGGGGCAGTCGTCAGTGGTGGTGGTGATGGTGGTGGTGGTGGTGGAGGATGGAAGGGAGGGAAAGGAGAGAAGAGAGGGATCTATCTATCTGTTTCTGTATAGAGAGAGCATCTAGAGTTATAATCAATTTTCTCAAGTTGAAGTCTGCGGCTGGTCGATAAAGATTGTCAGTTTGGATGTTGCGTGTGACAACACTGACAATGGCTAGTGGGCGATTATGGGCATTAAATTAATGCAGAGAGATCATTAGGAAAGGCGCTAGGGCTTAGCGAACACCCGCTTAATGGCCACATTCGTTAGAGTATGTACACGGGACTAATATACACATCAACATGAAGGCCCTCGTGAATATCTACGATGAAATGAAATGAAGTCTAGTCAAGCCTACAAGATGGACAGCCAGAGTCAAACCAAAAACTAGCCAACCTTCCTTCGAGTGAGTCCGTCCATATGTTCATATAACCAGTGCAGTATAGTACATAGCATAGCATAGTAGCATAGCATAGCCCATATTAAAACATTCAGACAGAACAGAACATAAGCTTGTCAGTATTTCAACATTTTAGTCGAAACTACTCTAGAAGCCCATTGCATCCATCGTTTGCCTCTTGCCGTGGCCGTCTTCTTCTTCTTCTACTCATTGACTTGGCATGAAATCATGTCATGTTAGAGTTTAGAAACCGTCCAACAATCCAACAACATACGCACGCATCCAATTCAAAAATCCCAAATCACTCCATTGCAGTCAGTCCACACCAAGTCTAGTCCCCACTCAACTCCCAACCAACTTCCTTCCAGTTAGTCTTAATTCTTAATACATAGTCAAGTAGTACATACATCTCTCTGTGCATGTGCTCACTGTCGGGTTTTTTTCCTGTCTGTGTAGATTGTATATACCTATACCCATCGGTATACCTATCATTTCTTTCCTTTTGCTTTTTGCTTTTGAGGAATAGGCCGGTCAACATTCATTAGGCCCTCCCTCACTTCATACGTAGGTACATTGGTACACACATCATAACTCTACTTTTCATTTCCAGTAGCAATCCGTCTGTCTGTCGGTTTTGTGTGGGACATACAGACAGACGGACGGACGGACAAACCGTCTTCTTCATACCTAAAATTAGTTGCTACATTCAACATTATTGTATTGCCGACGAAACAAAAGGGAAACCACCAAATGACAGTACAATGAATTATACGTAGAGTGGTTGTTTAGTCCTAGCTTGGAAAGAACGAATGCTCGGCTAAAACTTTGATTCTGATTCGCAAAAGTTGTATATTGTGGTGAAGGTACATTCCAAAAGTGATTCTTAAGAAAGCATTAGGCCATAATCACCTAGGAAGACCAGGTGAAATTTCATTTAAAGGCTCCCTTCTTACGTAGGTAGTTGTTCCCTTGTCTCGTTGAGGAGTGAATATATATGATTTAATGATTATTTTTATGAAGTTACATAATACAAGATAATCCGTTTTAAGGGGTTTTAATCCCGTTTTAGAGGGCAATCATAACAATATTATTTCCATGAGCCACACACACACTTGGAGGATTTAACCATCTGCAGTCTTCACTGCACTGACTGTCAACTGTAGACTCAAAAATCGTTGGAGTATATAAAAAATATAATAATAATAAAATAGATGGGTTTGGGACGAGCTCAGTCGTTCAGTCGTTCAGACGTTCAGGCGTTCAGGCGTTCAGGCGTTCGGTGGCAGGGAAAAAAAAGATGAGCACAACAACAGCGCAGTGCTCCCATTCACTACGTCGAAACTTTGAAACTTTTTTAAGAATCATTTTAACTAGCTCCTCGGGATTTGCATTGCAAATGAAAGATGTGGGTAATGAAAAAGTAATGTTAGTTAGGCAATTAGTATTTATACAGAAGGGTGGTGGGCTTGGAGTGAATGCAGATGAGATATGCATCTACATACTACATACATATATGTTGTTGGTTTGAGCATAGGTAAAAATTTTCTCAATGTATTTGTAATTGTAAGTGGAGATGATCCCATCTACGTACGCTGCGCTGGTCTGAAAGATTTATTCCGTATTAAAATCATTTGGATCTGGGTAGGAGAGAGAGAGAGAGGTGAGCTGGAGTGGGCTCGTAAGCTATAAGTATATACCTACACCTTAAGCACCCTCGTTCGTTGAACGGAGGAAGGAAGGAAGGAACGCAGGCAATAAGGAATTGACTATCAGAAGAGAAACAAACTGAGCTGAAGTATCAGAGATCCATATAATTTTGTAGGTAGGGAGATGAGCGCCCATTACATAGATTGGTTTGGCTTAGCTTAGTGGTGGTGGTGGTGGTGATGAGGATCCCTTGGCAGGGAAGAGTCAAAGTCAAGCTGTTTATTGTTATTGTTGGGATGGAAGTGAGTTTAGAAAAATATAATCTGGGGATGGCTTTGTTGTAATATTAATTTCCAACTCTGACTCTCTCAGTGTATGTAAATGTGACTGAAAAGAGTCAAACTCATTACATGTTTTTCAGACTCTGGCTGATTTCACAAGTTAGTGTCAATGAAGATGAATGGGAGAGATTAGTACGTGTTAATGTTGGTGGTATTGGTGGTATTGGTTCTCTCTCTCTCTCTCTCTCCAAGAGTGAGTTGGGCTCTTTGCAAGTGTGGAGATCTCTCAAGATCTCTAAACTTCCATTCTTTATGTACTCCCTTATTCCTCCTATATTCGTAACTCTGAGCAGTTATAATTTTCCTTCACACATTTTCCAAGCAGGTGACTAGGGATACATACATATATAGGAACGTATAGCAACCGCAGATATATTATATACCCATTATTATTACAATAGAATTGCATTTTGTATTGTGTCTTCCATTGGATTTGAATTGGATTGAGGAGACTAAAGGAATTTTTGTATTGATTGATTAAACAAGTTTTCTCACTTATTATCCCTGATGTGACTGGAGTTTTTGATAAATGATACCAGTAATTATTATTATTTATTATTCAACTGTGGGGCTGGCTGGCTTGCTGGCTAGCTCTGCATCTAGCTGGCCAAGCTAGCTGCCTCGTCCTGGTGTTATTTCTTTCGCCATCTTGATGACTCTTCGTCGTAGTTGTAGTTCAGAAGGTCATTAAACTCAAACAATGCAATCCTCACTCATCTCCTTCTCAAAAAAAAAACTTACATAATCATAATCATAACATATGTACATACCTTCCCTACATACATTTCAGTACCTATGTATATTGTGGAAAATTTACAAAGATATTTGCTCAGGTTTGTTGTGATCGACTCCGTCCGCAGGTGCACATGTCCGGACATACATACATTTTTTATCGTACCTTTAACTCTTCTTTAACTTACCAGGATGATTTGCGTCAATTAGTTTATATATATATAGGTATATATATTCCTCCTTTCATTCACTCCCTGACTGTGGCAACGTACTTTAGTTTATATTAATTGCACTTACCTCACATTTTCCTATGTTCACAGATGAGAATGACTGGCTGACTAACGACGAGCATTATGAGCATAGTAGTAGCGGCATAGTAGTATTATTATTTATTTTTATTTTTGTATTGTGCCTTCAGATTAAGATTTAGCTCCGGCAGCTTTTTTACTAATATACTAATACGTTGTTAGTTGTTATATGCCTAGCTCGTGAGGACGGTTATGGTTATGGTTTGCCGTGTTGGCTTTGGCTTTTTTCGCACTTGCCGTCCACGTCCACGGTCGGTCCTGTACATGTATTCCTATTATTTGTACAAGGCAAGGCAGGGGCTGTGTGACTATGAATTCTTGAATTAGAAACTATTGTTCCCCATTATCTTTGATTAGGACTAGGACTAGTGCCGGAGCCAAGAGAGACAGACTGAGTCGACGAACAATAAAATGCTTTGTAATTGGAGTTAACTGAAATGTAAATACAGTGAGGGTAGTAATTGGCTAATTGGATTATTTTATTTGATGGGTTGCTGGTGGTTGATGGCTCATGGTTAGTCATTTCAAAGGAGAGTTGAACATTGTGCGGACAAAGAACCAATTTGAGTGGATGGAGCTTCTGCCTACACACATGCATCATACATTATTATACACACAAGAGTGTGTGTGTTGGTATTTAGCCTCACAGTGGACTGGCTGACTGTAATAAGACTGTAAGACTGTAACTATAGAACGACGGAGCTCACTAGACACATCGACACAGAGTGTGTGGAATGGAATTAGCGAGCCCATTGCTATGCCTCGTACATCTGCTACCGCTGCGTGCTGTGTCCAAAGGCTCATGTATGAGTAATAAGGTAGAATTGTTAATGAGTAAATTTCATTTTCACCTGACTTGTGTCTAGCCATGAGCTAATGGCTAATAGTATATACACACGGCTCGTAGCTACTTGAGCAGCCAGCTCCTTTTGATAGGATAGGGCAAGCGCTGTCAGGCAAGAATAGATGAGTTGCGTCGTGTGGTCCTTCCTTTTACGCTACACCGTGTTGGCTGCTGTCTTGGGCCTCTGCTGTGTACTCTGTGGAGCATCTATCCATCCTCACTATCCTATCTGCTCCTATCCTCTATCCCTGGTTGGGTATTTATCTGTCTGTCCGTAACTATACGTATAGCAAGGTGGTATATAGCTATAGGGCTCTCTCTATCTCTCTCTATACTCTTTTGGAGGAGCTCATCAACCCTTTGCAAATTCATTAAGGCCGGACGGATTTTAGTCTTTGCCAAAAACTAATTTCCGCGCAAGCTCCACTATTTCCCAGGTCCAACCTATTAGTCTTTCTGCGCGGACAGAGAGCCAGAGCCAGAGCCAGAGCCAGAGAGAGAGAGAGAGAGAGACAGAGATAGTAGTACGAGGGTAGTAGTAGTAGTGACGGAGTGAGTCGTGGCTTAAGACACAAAGAGAAAATCAAACGAATTAGCTGCTGAGTAAACAGACGGCTTGTTGGGGAGTGGATAAAACTTTGATAATCACGTACTGCAATAGGAATATCAATAAAGATACATACGTAAGATAGACTCGTTTGGGAAATAAAAGGGCTGCATCTTTTTTTTTCTCTCAGCTCCTTTTTTTTATTTCTTCATTTTTATACACACATGCACACAGAGTGAGTGAGAGAGATATATTATTTATTACCACGTGTGCTCTCTGTCTTGTAGGCTTGAGTTAGAGACAAGGCAAAAGGCTGGCTTCCCTTGTTATCTCTCCTTCTTATGAACTATGAAGTTCCCTGTCATACAGAGGGAACTGCACAGTAGTACTACACTACTACTGCCAATGAATATGCAATTTATCAATTGAAATAAAAATCGATGGGGTAAAGAAGAGCAAAAATGTCGTGGAGATAGAAAAATTCACGCACTATTGAGTCCTAGGCTCCTTCTTCTTCTTGGTCTTTCGTCTTTCTGATGCATTGAGGTGTTAGGAAACTTTTGGGCAACTTTTTCTTCTTTTCCCTTCATTTTCTTTGATTATGATGGGCAAGTTGGTGGTGGGACTAGTTATGTTGAATTATTTAAAGTTTTGAGGGATTTTTTCTTCCTTATTTTTAGTTTTACTCGGCATTCGGTATTCAGTGTGTGGGCATGCTGATTGAAACTCCATGGATGGTTCTGGCTCTGGTTCTGGTTCTGGTTCTACGGACTGTATTGTTTTGTGTATTGGGTGGCGGAGACAAAGGGAAAGTTTACATTTTATCTCTGCATACATAATAATAATAACGGGCCAAACTAAGAAAACATTTTCATCCCGGGCAGCTCACCTAAGCAATATGTGGGAATATGGCAATATGGATATGCACAATCTAATACGCATTTCAAAAAAAAATACCAAAATGATCACATGAGTGTACACACACTATACCTACTATATCTGTAAGTGCTATATATCTAGAGCCTAGACGGCGTAAGAAGAAGAGAGAGAAAAATAGAAACGTGCGTATATATGAACATTATGTTTTGAGATAAGGAAATCCATTTCCTCTTTCGGATTTGAGCCTCCAAGTGAGACGAGCTTTTGTTTGGAAAGATTGAGCTTTTGAAAATAAAATAGCTCAGCTCTGCTCTGCTCTGGCTAAGGGTCCCTCTCTACTAGAGAGAAGATACAGACAGATACCTACCTACCTATGCCATGCGGGGCTGCTGGAGCTGGAGGTTCACTAGTCAGATTGTGTGGACGAGTCTAGACTCGAGAGTATTTACGTACATTTCAAATGAAATGAATTGAAAGAATGTCGGCATAAAGGTATGAAACAGTACTGGATTTGAAACTATTTCTTTATAGTTTTTACAGATACTCATGTCATGTCAGGAGAGTTTTTCATATTATGTGATAGCACACATATACAGCACACATACACATAGCATCACCAAAAACTAAAAGGCATTACCGAGTATATTAGAGCGATAGCGATAGTGAGCAGAGCATCTGTAACTGCTTTTTTTTCTCCCTTTGCTGCTGCAAGTGATACGATAAGCGGTGTCCTACGCTAACTTTGTACACTGTGACATCACTATAGCTATAGCTATAGCCCTAGCTATACCCTCACTTAAGAAGCTGCTATAGGCATAGCTTTACCAATCCAATGCTCACCTATGTATCTACCTAAGGTGGGCCCCTACCTACCAGGTTATATCGATGGGCGATGTCATGTGTGAACATACATATTCACATCTACTCGCATCCCTTTTGTATTTATACGACTTTAGAGTTTCAAATTCAAACTTCAACTGCAAACTGACTGAACCTAGATAAAAACTTCAATATTTCCCCCCATTGATCTTAGAAAAGAGAGAGACAGAGACAGAGGGAGCGTGTACAAGATACAAGAAGTATTCAGTGAGTTGGGAAATGAGACGATCCATTACTTTTACTTTGTATCTGCACTTAGGTAGGTACATACATACACCTATATGTGTAAAAGATTTGAATTCTCTCAACAATACAGACGGTACCGTACATATGTATGTACTATGTAGGCACCGTACTTTTGCCATCTTATTTTCTTATTTGTGCATGTGTGTCTCTGTTAGCTTCTTTGCTTCCTGCATTCAAATTTAATTCATGTCATTAAAAGGATTTTTTTATCTTCCTCAAAAGTGTGATTTATTTTTCTATCTCTCAGTTCTACCTTCCAAGAAGTAATGATAAGAACCCTCTCCTGTTGACTGTAATGAGCGTACATTAGTAGGGAAGAAATTACCCTAAGATTATTATGACGTAAAGTAATAATGAGTAGACAATGTAGGATACAAATAGGGTAGGTAGGGAGGTAGGTACGTCAATTATAGGATTATATAAAAAAAAATACTTCACACAGTCAAAATTAATGGCTGCCTTGGCTGAGCACGTCATGATGTCAGTGCTATCTCAAGAAATTTAAATATTTATCCAATCCACATATCATTAATAATTGAATTAAATCGTAGGCAGGTGCTGGTCTGGGTGCTGGTACTGTACTATTGTGCACCTCACGCAAACACAGTGTAATATATGATTGAAGCGTAATTGTTTTTTAAACTTTGTCGAGGGTTCACATAGTTTCCCCATTAAATATTAGTATTATTAGTAGTAATGATGTTTTCTTCCGTATGAGTGCTAGGCCGCAAAAATCTATATTTTCTGGCGAAAAATGTAGGAATTTCATACATATGATGGAATGGCCGTATGTAGCAATAAGTGGATAAAACAAGAAATAAAAATATGTCATTAAATTTTCTATTAGTGAGAGGAATGAAAAAAAGTATGAATTGAGTCGACAGAGTGATAGAAAGTCATTATTCATGGAAAAAATCGAGTTGGGAGAAGGAAGGCTGGGAAAGAAATGGACTGGATATTATATTCTTTAGGGGTAAACTCTCGATCAGTGAGAATCATTAGCGATTATGAACATTGTTTGAATTTTCAAATTCATCAATCATTGACGTCGGAGGTTTTTTTTTCCCTTCCTCCTTCTTCTTTTTCCCTTTTTACTTCATTTTCCCTCAATAGACAGACTCAACGCTTCACATTTTATAAGCAGAGAGAGAGAGAGAGATGGATATACCTATCCTATATACATATAGAAGCACATGGGGAGGGCCCCATATTCATAGTATATTGGCATTCGTCTTTGGTATTAGTATTGGGAGCTACTTAGCTACATACTGACTAGTGATAAAACTTTACGGTAATGGCAGTGTCTATTTGACTAGATGATTTTACCACGATGCAAGGATGCGTGGCGTACTCGGTCCTATATATAATATTGAATCCAAGGTAAATGTTTACTTTATCGAATGTATAAAAAAAAAAGAGTGTACTGTGGCAGTAAAGAGGGTTTCATTCAAGTGGCTCCGTCTGTTTGTACAATGCTGCTTTTACATTCAGGTACCTTACGCAATTTTCTTCCTCCACTTTTCATTTTTTCCAAAGCCCAGTGGTGGTGGTGGTGGTGGTGATGGTGGTGGTGTGTGGTGTGGTGTGGCGGTGGGGAGTTAGACAATACTGAAAGGCACAGAGTAGAGTAAGCAATGGATAGTACCTATACATTTTATATAGAAAGGAAGGAACTGGAGAGTCAGTCGTGTCGATATTTCCATCAAATTAGCGGAATATACTATTTTTTTTTATAAATGTTAATCATGCCACTCTTATAGCATCAAAAATATCCCTTATACTAATAACCACTGGACCTTCTTCTATGTCCATACATACGCTCTTGCACCCAGATTCAGATCCAAACTCAGGATTAGGATTAGAAAAATTGTTTCCATAAAACTAAAATCCACGTTTCTTTTTTCTTTTTCTTTTTTTTGTTCCTTCTAACTAAATGTCGTTGTGGATGTCATTGGTTTTAGAGATATTTTGTTGTTTAAGTAAAAGTTTGAGAGGTAATGGATCATCTAACTATAGAAAGAATTCCCTCAAGTTTTAATGAAAGGAGACTGTTCGAAGGGCGGACAGAGAGACAGAGACACAAGTAGAAAGAGACAGAGTGCGTGAAATAAATGTACACCAAAATCAAAAGCAAAAGCAGGTAAAGGACCATCATTTACCCCGAATGTCAAAAACGTGACAAAGATTTTTTGGGGTACACTTTTCCACGGCCTCTGTCCTGCCAAAACTATTTTGTCTCTATATCTTTCTCTATATAGTTTCTATGTATATACTTAGTGGGCTATAGGCTATAGTGGCTCAGGTAGTTTACTATGGGCATTCATACCGATGCGCGATGCCGATATGCCACAGTTTTAAGTGTAAGCCATGTGTGTGTACAAATTAACCAAACTGTCACTGCAGATAGAACTGAACTGCACTGTACTGTACTGTACTCGTCCGACCTTACGTACATGAGGAGGGGTAGCAGAAGACGGGGTAGTAGAAGATGAAAATGAAAATGAACATGAATAAAAATTATAGGATAACTAACTAGTGAGCCAAGCCAAATATGCATAATATTATTATTACCTGACCAACTTCTGTGTCCATAGAAACAGAAACGTATTCGACCGACTGACTATAGATATGCCACATTTAGGGACAGATTGGGGCCATTCAAGTATGACGTCATAGAAATCAAATCTTTGAAAAGGACAATTACTACGCTTTACACTGTTTCAAAATAGTTTAAAACTACCATTGAATTTTTTGGAAATGCATATATTATGATTTTACACTTTTTTGAAACTATATTTTCATTTTGCCTTTGTTCAAAGCTGCTTTCAAGCTCAAAGCGTCATTTTTGCAAGGCTCTGTACGACTTTTGGAGATTTGGACACAGTAGTGTAACTATAGTGCGTTTGCTCTGTGCGTTCACACTGGTCTCTCTCTCTCTCTCTTTCCATAATATGTGCGTAGCACTGAGGCGCTGGGAATGCATTTTATTCCATGGGCCTGTCTCCCATTAAGAAAGAGAATACAACAAAAGACTAAAATGAAACTCATTTTTATCCTAAATTTTTTCTTTTCATTTACTACCTTGACCCAGCTGAGATTCTGGACTGACATTCATGCCTGACACATTAATGTGCACGGGAGGTAAATGATGTCGATGCTTTTCTAGTTAGTTGATACACACTGTTTGTTCAGCAATGTACGTGCAGAGTCCATTAAGTTACCTTAGCTCTGGAGATATACCTATGTAGGATTCAGACTGTCTCTCTCTCTCTCTCTCTCTGTCTCCTTTTGTTCTCTTTCTGCTTTTTTTTTGGTCGGGAGAAAAAGATCTCACTAAAGAATAAGACTTGGAAAGAAAAATATATATATAAAGCATTCTTCTACTATTACAAAATCAATGCATTAGCCAAATTTTTTGGCCACCTCCCACCGTCCCATCCTCAGAGGGACATAGCACACAGCAGCAGAGCTCATATTTTTATTTGTTTTGTTGTGGTTCGATGATCATCAAAATGTGTGTGTGTGTGTCGAGGGAACAAGATGGCGGAGGTAATTTAGAAGAATTGACTTGGAACTGTGACAAATAAGTTTGTGAGGTTGGCTATGTTGCTAATTATAGTTTTGTAGATTTTTTTTTGGTCTCCCTTCTGTCGAATTTCGCAAAATGACAGATAATTTGATAGATTTGGCTGGTGATGAAATGGAGAATGGAGTTTGGAGGCAACAAAGGGAAGGAGATGCGATGAGCGTGTATTATCTCTCTGTCGTGGTTTTTTGATGGGACGCCGTTGAGAGATGATACAGTGGAAGAGAGACGGATAGGTGGTGAGGGAATCTGTGTAATGATGTTGATAATAATGATGCGGTTGCGTATTAAAAATTAACGTTATTGTGCCGTCCTGGTCCACAGGGTGAGTGTGGAGGATTTTTTGGGGAGGGAAAAGTGGCTTAAAAGAAGGAGAATGAAAATGTGTAGGGCTCAAGACAGTACTGCAAGTTTCACACTTTTATGCTTTATGAGTCTATCTTTCCCACGGTTTTTGCCCGAGACTTTTTGAGACTCATTTGTTTTCACATAAGATACACACACACACAGACACACACACACACACAAGGTTTTTGGTGTAAGTGTGGTTTCAGCAGTGGTCAGAATAATAGCCTGTCCGATGTGGATGACACATTAGAGTCATGGCAAACAAACCTGTTTCTAACAATAGGTTGAAAGATTGGTCACCCATGCTGAGTTGGTGATGCCATTCCAACACCTGCAGTCCCTTAATGCATTCTATTTAGTCAGAAGAGCTCTTTAAGAAATTCTTACTTTTAATACCTCTACTTCTACTCTCACTCTCTCAGCTCAGAGCTCAACACTACAAGTCCACAACAACAAACAAAGCAGAGCCTTTGGAGTTTTTTTTCTCTCTCTCTCCCTCCGTCTCACTGCAATTGTTCCTATAGTTGGCTATAGGAGCTCTATACCTCCCAACAACACTATCAACATTCTCCATTTCCCATCACTTTGTACAGATATATTTAGGATTGAGACAGATAATCGAAAAATAGCCAACTTTGCCATTGGTTTTACTTTTGCCTTTGCTTTAGCTTTAGCTCCCTTGGTCTTATAAGTTTAGGAAAAAAGAAAGGTTATCCAGATTTACCTACCTACCTACCTTACTTGTACAGTATCAGTATTATTTTGCCCAATACGTTCTTGTCACCGTTTGTTTCTAGCTACGTTGGTATAGGTAGTAGACTCAGTCTTTTGGACCGTTTTTATTATTTGCACAGTTTTTACAGACGTACATACATAGAGCCTAGGTATGTATGTACCTACGTGTTTCCTGAAAGCGCTATCGATAAATAATGTAAAGTTGTACGTATGTACGTACATACTAAGTGTATGTAGGTAGTAATACTGATGTTTGTTTGGTGGTAGTGTTGTGTAGCAGAAGCTAGGTTGAACGGGCTGATCATTAAAGAGCCTCTCTTCCTTTAATCCATCAGAGTCAAAGTTCACATGGTTTCTCATCATTATTGGAGGTACTTTATGCATCGACTGATTACTTCCCCTTCTCTAACTCAAACTAATGAATAGCTAGGGAAGACCAAAAGAAAAGATTTATATTTTGTTGTTACTGCTGTTCCTGTTCTGTTCTGTTCTCTTGCTTGGCTTATATCCCAGGGAAATTCTGTTCACCTTTTAAAAAAAAATACTGTTAGGCAAGAGGGCAGACCAAACCAAGAACCAACATAGCATAACTTCAACCTCAGGGACAAACGTAAAGAAAGGATCAATAATTGAATTACATTAATATTTTTATTTTTAAACAAACCAACGGGATGCTGGAATCCCTGTATAATGATGATGCATAGCTGTCCCTTATAATTAGACTCTTCCATTTTAAATTCATTTTCTCATCTCAGGGACAAGTTACCTAAAGAAGTTTACAGTTTATGTCCAGAACGGAGAAACAACTCGTAAAATCTATAAAGGTAGGTAATAGTAATAGAAATATGGAGCTGTCACACTCAGTTTGAGAATCATACATTTCTTAAGACGATTTAACAACAGTTGTTCCCTCAATGAGGGATATTAGTGAATGCTTGTGTGTGTGGACCAAAAGAGGATAAAATTTGGCCTTATGAGGCTAACTAGTAAACGGAGCTATAGGTATTTGTATCAGCATTTCTTTGACTCTCTGCATTGTATTCTTTCTCTCTCTCTCTTGAGACATTCCCGTCGTTCAAGAGAGCCTAAACAGTATGAAAATATTTGAGCCTCCCAGGTAGTAAAATATAAAATATTGTAAATAGAAGGCTATGAGACCGCCTTCATCACATCATCCTCGTGTAGGTCTTGAGTTCATGGAGGAAAGTAGAGCTTGGCAGAAAAAAAATTCTCCATTACACTAACGATTCAATGTTGTGTGTGTGTGTGTTGTGTACGAGACACTGACAGTGTGTGAACTTATAGGGCATCCTCCGTCGTGTCTTACTGTTAAAAAGTTTCTTAGAGAAAAAAGTCTACGGAGTCATCATGCTAATAGTAACATAAAGTAAAAAAGTAAAGCAGAATAAAGTGAAGTCAACTAGCCAAGTAACGATGCGCCGTTGTTGTTGTCTGTACATATAGTTTAGTGTGTGGAGGGTGAAGAAGGGAGAAAAAGACGAAAGAAGAAGAAAAAAAATGAGAAGATAGCTTGTGGAATATGCATTATGATTTGAGAATGATTTGATGAGCTCTAAATTTGGCTAGGTTTTTATTATGTATGGGGATCTTTGTTAAAAGTATGGAGAAACGGGGCGGATGTGCAGATGATTCATGGGTAATTACTCTCTCCGTTGGAAGTCTAAGGTTTAGTCAAGGTGTCTATTATGAATGAACGGCGATGAATGAGATGAAAAAGCGCATCATCTAATAGTATGCTCATTCGAAACTAAAAGTAAGAACCAAGTAGCAGTCTCTCTCCATCCATCTAACTATGTTCTTTAGCTATATACATATATCCCCCCACACCCCCCACAATACAATGCTATACATATACCTACCTACCCTTACAGCCTTACTTGTACAGGACAGATCGACACATAATATTAGTCTTCCTTGTCTATTTCCTCCTTTTAAGCATAAATATCTCTGCCACTACCTTACCTCCATTTCCATTATGAATACCTTCCCTTTACTTCCCAATTTCTGCTGTCATGTTGATAATATGAAAGTTTTCTCTTGCTATGGTAACACTTGTTTGTTAAGTACTCATGAGAATGCCATGCCATGCTATATCCATCTCATATCCTCAGTAGTATTATTACTACTGCAGATTATCATTATAAGTTACTTGCGCTATGAAATCTTGGGAGCTTAAAGCCCCTTCAAACTTTGTGCATTCTACGTACATCACAGTACAGTACAGTACAGACAGCAGTGCTTATTATGCAATGTGTAATTGCTGAATGTGCCAAGAAGCCATTACACTTTTCCTCCTTGAAACTCTCATGCTAACTTTATGAGGGAAGTTAACTATGGTTTCCATATAAGCTGCTGGATTCTTCTTTCCGTCCTTATTTTCATCTGCTGGGAAGGCAGGCATACCTGGCTGAATCAACTGTCCAAAGCCGGCACTATGGCATAGTGCACATAGGCACCTATACATATATGAACAGCGTCTTTCCCAATTCTTTTTTATCTTTCTTCTGTTTCTGTATTATGACTAACTTGGAAGAAGAAAAGAAGAAAAAAACAAAAAGAGGGAAAAAGAAGAGAGAAAAAAGTAACTCGAGACTCCAAGTTGAGGTACTTGCAGAATAAATAGCATTGTGTATTCTTTCGGAGATGAGACTGACCAGGTACCAGTAGGAGTGTGGAGGGAGGGAGGGGCAGGAGACTGGACTGCTGCTACTACTACAGTGGCAGTAGTGGCAGAAGTGGAAGCAGGAGTGAAAGAAGATGATCATAAAATTCAACTAAAATTTTAGCTATTCTTATCATGTCCAGATTGGAAGGTTTGTATGTATTTCCAAGTGGCACAACATGTATGTAGGTAGTATATATATATATGTATAGGGCTGTGGCTATATAGCTCCCTATAGTTATCCAGTGTCCAGAGTCCAGACCCAACACTCCCAGAAGCCTCTGTCTCTCACTCTCTGGTCCTGATATATGAAGCCTTAACTTAAGTTGGAGGAAATTTTTAAGCCGGCATTTCATGCTGAAGCTGATGTACTCATAAACGCTGTACACAATGATTTCGTGTTTGATGTAACTCCATAGATATATTTTCTCTCCACTCAACTCGTGTAGAGAATATGTTAAGATCCGCACCAGTGGCAAAGTTCCAAGCTCAAAAATTATTCATATGGACGGTCGCTTCTGAATTTTCTTTATTGTTCCTTCGTCCTCGACGTTTCTCTGTCTCTCTCTCTCTCTCTCTCTCTCTCTCCCCACTTCCCACTTTTTTTTTACCTTCCCCTGTGCTCATACATGCCCGCACCCCGCATGAAGAGTGGCTAGATACAGTAGACGTTGCCCCAATTAAATATTCATACAAAGAAAGTCTTGCTTTTTTCTTTAATACTTTACAAAATATTCTATTTGTAGCCCCTCGCAACTTTTCTTTCTCTCTTTATGGAGATCTCTCTATTTCCCATGTATACATACCTAGCCAAGTATGAATTTTCAATACATCTTTTTTTCTTCCCCAAAACTTTCCTTTCTCTTGATCTCCGCTACTGGCCAGTAGTAGTGGTAATAGTAATTCACAATTAAATTTGGATGTAAAGTCCAAAGTACAAACAAAAGATTCTAGGGGAATTTTATTTACAAGGTTGTTATATAAGGGAGTTTTTTTACATTATCCGCAGTTCTGCAGTGCTCGGTCGAGTGGTACTTTTATCCTTAGACTACGTATTCATTATTATATTAGTGTAATGCGTTGAATAATATATTTGACTAGATATTTTTATTCATTTTTTGACTGAAAAAAGTGTAAAGAAGCTTTGATTTCACTGCGAGCCATATCCATATTTATAGAAAGAAGGGTACTAGGTACATATAGGTGTACGTCCAGTGCTAGTGCAGTGGTAGAGTGGTACAGTCAGTCGGTAAAATGAATGGAGAAAATGGGGAAAAAATATACATATAAAAATACTGGAACCCTAAAAAAAGGAAGCAAGAACAATGTTGGGGTTGAATGTGCAGTATGAATTAAATTTTTAGAAAAAGTTGATGAAGTTAGATGGAAAGCTTGAAGCTAAAAAGATGGGTTGGGATTTAGGGAATGGAAGGGTCGAGATATGGACAAGGGAGATTCCTTGACAGGGAGTGAGTTTTATGGGTCCCGTATCATTAATAGAAGAGAAATGAGATCTTCTACTTGGGGACTGTTGAATATGGATAAAATTCCCGGGAAATAGAGCTTCTGAGTGACTTGATGCGACTCCCAGCCATTTCAGTACATACCCACTGTCCGGACACACACTGTACTGCACGGTACTGTACTGGAGTGGAGCCTGTAGTGAACTGCATCTCCACACATACGGATTATACAGGGAGTTGAAAAAAAAATCCATAAAAACTGGAGGCTAGCTCCGTCCTAAGACACAGTCCCCACATTGGAGTACATACAGGCGTAATTTTATAAGGGACGACAGTACTACAGAACTACAGATTCAGAAACGGAGGCAAGGACGAGTGTAAAAAATACACAAACATTACAGAGTGTAATATAAGGGGATTTCGTTATGAAAATGTCTTTTTTGCTGGAAAAATCATCTCTGAAGTTCACATACTATGTACATAGCATAGGGACTCGCTATAGGTATGTAGGGGCATGAGAGACATTATCTGTTGTCGGCTTGCTGGGTGCTTTCTCTCTCTTCTCTCACTCCACTCACTAGTCAGCTTTAACTCCACTTATGAATCCTCTATGCATAAAAAATAGAATGAGCCCTACACTTTCCATGGATGCGCTGGTAACGGAGCTCCCGACGAGCTGCCTATACACCAATCCCACTATTTTACATACGAACAATACATATGTCAAAAACCCTATACCCTATATACACTTATATACTCTGTATATGCTGAGCTAGGAAGCTTCCAGTTTCCTCGAGTTGCCTTTGCTTGATCTTGTAAAAATGAATCGAGACTCTTCAATGATTCCGTGGGGTTAGCTTAGTTTCTACTTTTCTGCTTCTTTTTTTTTTATTTTTACATGCATGGGATCTATAATGTAGATGGCTTGCCCTGGCCCTGCATGGCAGGGGTTGATATTGATATATATTATTACATACGTTAGTTTGACGGTGACGACCAAATTTACGCAATCTTCCTCTAGACTTTCTGTGTTCTATTCTTTTGGGTTCCAAAGCGGAATGACTCATACTCCATCCTCATCCTTCTCCATCCTGGATAATAATATGTGTGCAGACTTTAGCGTTGTTGGTCGGTTTAGGAGCTCTACTCTCTGTATGTATGTAGGTAGGCACACTGACTCTGAGTGTGTATATTAGTAGTTATTGGTTGGGTCGAGCAGGGCTTCTTTTTTTAGACTGTTGTTCTGTGTGTGTGTGTGCTTGGAAGAGAAAACTCATTCTTCCCTATAGCTATACACACACACTGCCATTCGCCATTCCACTTATTACCTATTCTACACTCACATGTCTTTCCTCTGCCTTTCCCACTAAATCCTCATTTACTTTAATCGACCTGAGACTTTCCTCTTGATGCATCGATCATAGCTTAACCAGAAATTGCAGGGCTTTTTAAAACTCAGACATATTTCCCAATTATTTCCCTTCAGCTAAAGTGCGTATTGCCATCATACTGAAAAGAGAAGGCTACCTACGTATACATATGGACAGAGCCTCGTACACATTAATAGGAAGGGAGATTTTTTCTTCCCTGGCTGAATGGGACTTGGGCTTGGAGATGCGGTCGGTCTAATGTTGTATATATATGTACACCTTCCCAGTACACTAGAAGGTAAGGCACAGGCACACTAGTTAAAACTTTGAGGCCATTCTGTATGCTGCTGCCTTGTAGTGTAGTGAATGCGGAAACAAGGAGGGCGATAGGGCTAGAGCAGAGAAGATAGCAAAGATAGTGATAGTGGTAAATAAATGTTGGTTGTGGTTACTACCTGACAGACGGACGGACGGACGGACGGACGGCAAAAGAAAGAAAGAGGAAAAGTGTGTGGGTGATGGGGGCGACATGAGGGCTCATCGTGTGGATAGCATTAGGTTAAGAAAAAGAACGTGAGATGGTTAAAAGATGTTCACCTCCCTGATGATAGAACAAATCGGCGTGTAAGCTTCTTAAGTGATTAGTGGCTCTTTACGTCCGATGAAATTAGACGAGATAAAAACAATTAAGATAGGAGAGTTCGGTGAGTTCCTTTCAGAAGCCACCAACATACAATCAAAGCAACAGTTCGTCTCCATTTTTTTCTTCTTCTTCTGTTTGTCTCCACTCACTTTATTTCCTGTCCAACGCGCCCTGGCACCGGCTCCCTCACCCCGACCCGCTCCCCCTTCCTCTCTCTCTCTCTCTCTCTCACCCGAAGTCCGAAGTGGAAATGCAAACGTGTTTCCTCTCATCACAAATAGACCGTCTTGGGTCCACCTGTATGCACTTGGCTGGAAAAGCCCCCATCATTGAGCCTAATCATTTCTTCCCTCTTTCGTCCACGTACATATCAGCGTACACCATCTCAGCTCATCCCACAAAAGCCTTTTAAGGCTTCACCTATGTATCTCCCTCTTCAGATCCGCCAATTACATGATGTATGACCAAAAATCTCTCACTCTCCAGCATCTCTGTACTCTAGGTACACATAAGGCCGACGACGTTCATTCCCTGTAATAAAATTTGCATTCCACTTTATATAATGCTTTATATGATCGCAGTTTCCAAATTGAAATGTTTATATTACCGATAACGTGTGGAATTTCGGAGTAATTTAGCGGTTAGCATAGAAGAATTAATTATAGGCTTTTTTTCTCTGCGTGTGACATTAATAGGCATAAAAATTGATGGAGACGACGGTGGAAAAGTTTTGGAGTGTAAAAGGCCATTCCTGCTATAGCTATGGTATTGGGAAGATGCAATAAGTGGATTCAGGGATTTAAAGATCTTTCGATTTTAGATTCGACTTTTGTGCAGCTTATGTATATAGGTACACATGTTCAAGTTAATTTCAAAAGTTGAGTTCCAAGTACAGATAGTCTTGCACAACTTATTTATATATATTTTTTTTTTAATTCTGCGAGGTAAAATAATATGGAAAATAATTCATTTTAAGAGTGTTAATCAAATTCATTTATTTATTTATGTGGTTTTAGTAGAACTGAATAATAATTTTCCTTGTCCTAAATCCTTCATTGGAATCCACTGATAAGTATCCATGAATTGCTCAGCCGTGCTAGGCAATCTATAATAGTTTCCCTTTAACTAACCTCGTAGAGGGGTAGAGGAATTAGAGATTGGAGTATATAGAAAAAAAATACTTTCATAATGACATACGACATTACTGTGTAACTGTACGGCTTACAGTTCCTCCTTGTCATTTCTCACTACTCATTGTACTAAACAGTACATAGCGATCCAAGTGTATGATAGGAGTATTGAACATTGAGTTCTTCCAATAGCGGATCTATACTCGTTGGTATTGTGTACAGGCTTTTTGAAATACATATAAAAAAATGAGAGAGAAAAGTGTTCGCGCAGGGCCAACCAGTGCATGAGAAATATATTGTAATTAAAGTTTAATACCTTTGAACGAATGAGCAAGGAAGCAAGCTGTATGTGTATTAGATTACAGAATTGATATTTTCTGTTTGTTCCTTTCCGAATACGTTGGAAACGTACGTTACGTTGATACAATTTTTCCCCCCTTTCTTGTTTGTCTGTATAACATTATAGACATAAATAATGTAGTAGTAGATTGAATTATAATTTCTGTAAAAGCCATGTTACTTGTAAAAATAATATCTGGATTAACTATGAATCTCATAGAAAAGAGATGGTTGGCTGGCTGGTTGGCTGTTGGCTCTGTCTGTTGAATGCTTATTAATTCTTATACATCAGAACTGCTTTATTGCTTGACATCAATCGGAACAATGAGCACCAAACAAATATCGGCACAGAAACGTACCTACCTACCTGTCACTCAAAACACGCACTAATGTTTGCATTCGTAATGGTTAGACAAAAATCATGTATGTACCAAAGTACCTATCTGTGCACATCGCATCGATACAGATAATAGTCTTCACTACAAACACACGAACAAAAGCTTCCGGAAAATTTACCGTACGGATACATGTATCACATTTTTCAACGTTTACTGATTGTGTTGAGTGTAATCGGGAAACTTCCTACATTCATGGGTACATATGTATTGTCTATAGCTACATAGGTGTGTACATTCCGCACTGCAGATTAAAAACAAAATTTTGTATAGGAATTACATAGCGGCAAGTACATAGGGAAGTGTTACACCAGAATTAATACCACTGATCGAAGATTCAAATTGAATATTATAGACATACAGCCAATACACAGGACTGAGTTATCTGTCGCTTCGCCTTTACTCGGGCTAATACACTCCTGTAAACTGTATTTTAGCGCTCATGAGTTACGAATTGAAGCATTGAGAAGGAGAACAAGTTATTGTGTTGTGAAACTTTAGCTGGTCCCATCACCTATCACCTATCACCGAGGCTGTATGTACATGTCTGATAGGAATTAGGAGGAACACACAATACAATGCAGTACAATTACAATTACAATGGGAGCCAGTGCCAAGCATTGGGGCAGGCATGGTAGGTACATAGCTATTATTCTGTCCTGTAGAACTGTAGAACTGTAGACTGCGTTTGCCGGTGCCGGTTAAGAAAAGGACTTCAAATGAAGAATTGGCTACGCCTATATATTGCTAATACAAGGAAAGGTAAAGGTTTCCAGCACACACATCCAAATCCTACATGACTAGGCTGGTCCCTCTGCTATAATGTCCGTTCGTTTGGTTCAGTATGTATGTATAGTATGGTTGGCTGGGTTGGTATGGTTGTTGGTTAGGTTTCCAGGTGAAAAATGCTCATCATTGGATTTGAAATACGAGTGAATGAAATGAATGATGAAAATCAATAGCTGTATAATTGATGAGGGCTGACTGGAGGCTGCATTTTCTACTTTGGTGGTGAGAATTTATGCGACAAAGGTGTTACTATACGATACTGTTTACCGTCCTTTCTTCTGTCCACTCACAACCGCTTGTTCCAATGCAAACAGCTTTTTTTTCTATCTCCCCCTGTACAGTCAAAAAATATATATATATATTTATAGGTACACATGTATATATATACTTACTACAGTACAAACTCGTACTCACGTCTCGAGCTCGAGTCACTAAAAATTCTACGCCAAACAGTACGATTATTACTACTAGGTATGAGAAATTAATCTCTAGTGCATGCGCTCGTGGTGGGTAGGTATGTATCAGTACACATTGGATGACATGGTAATTCCGTTAATAATAAATATTATTATTATCATACCATGTTTTACTGATAGACATTTCATTACTACACTGCCACGGGACAAGTACGAGTGAGTACTTTGGTCTATGCAAATATTAATGTTCCCATATATTAATCAGGCGGTGTGACCTTCCACATATGTGCCTCCGCTTGAATTAGTCATGAACTTTCTTGGGTGTATTAATGGGCATGGGCACACAATTTGAAATGAAATGGAAAATTAAACTAGTGCATAGTATAGTGTGCAGAATAAAGAATTTATTAATTTCTTTTTTTAAATTCTGCATCGGAGGACACAATAGTGACTCGTTCCCGTTCCTATCAAGTGTTTGAACATGGGAGGGAGTTGGTTATGGTTATGGTTCTACACCACTCGTACTTGTGGGTCAATATATGTAGGTATACATAGAATACATACGCACATGGTCTCATTTTCCGTCTCGCCCCCACTTATCTTCAATTTACTTGCATCCCATCAACTTAGCTATCAGTACATTCTTCACATTTAGGACGTCATCATGGGTCTTGCGTACCCAGATTCGTGGTCAGATCCATCCAGCACACACACACACACGAGGAAATTAAAATTAATACGATATGGAGATGTGAAAATGTTGAGGTAGGATCTTTGAAGTGCTACCAGCACAAAAGCAAAAGTTTAAGCTGCACAACACAGAGAGAGAAACCCAGGGCCAAGTAGTACCAGCAGACCTTATTTGATGATGAATTCGAGTCACCACATGGATTCCCATTTGTATGTAAACATTCTAGTTGGAGCTCTCCGCATCGTTTTAATTGCTTTTGTTTTTCTCCATGATGTTCCACTCGTAGCTTTTGTTCTCTCTCGGTCGATCGCTCTTTCAAGAGCCAAGTCACAATTACGGTTTAAAGGAAACCCGGACCTATCCAAGGTCTACGGACTCAAATCAGAGCCCCATACAAGGCTCCAGAGCTCTCTCTCTCCGTGCAAGCTGTCTCTCTCTCTCACTCACTCGTAGATGAATAACCCTTGATAATGAATGAGTGTGGAGGGAACTCCCAGCTGATATTTCCTTTCTTTTTAATCAACCATTCATTCATCAGCCAATTCATCTACCCAGTGTCATGTTGATCATGTGAAATATGAGCATTCGTTGTCTTTAAATGAGAAAAATTTTCCCTCTAGTTTCCCAATCAAGCACGTCCGTCCGTCCGTCCTTTCCAACTGACATCCTGACCTAGCTCACCATCACCATCATCCCCGTCATATCATCAGGGATGGTTGGGGAGAGAGCCTCCAATGCAATGCAATGCAATGCTATCAAAATCAAATATGATAATGAAAATATATGAATTAAATATTGATCTCTCAGGGCCAGCTTTTAAATATCATCTATCTCGTATGTATTTCCTATTTGTAGTAGCCTCTGTTTGCTTTGTCAGATACCCCACACATCGGCACACACACAGTGCTAAGTCAACGAAAATCGTCGATAGGAGCTCAATAAGTTTACAGAGGTCTCCACATTTTCAACCCCTCAAAATAACTACACCATCCTATATCCTATATATACCTATACGTGGACAGGGCAGTAATTATGTAATTTAAGTTTCACCATATTGGTAGGAAGGAGCTCCAATCAAAATCAGAATCTAGCTGAGTTGTAGAAAAAAAAATAGAGGAAGATTGCAATAAAGGGACCATTACGTACTAAACATTTTATAGGCTTTTTCTCCAGATAAAGCCGCAGATAAGATTTAGAAAGGAAATATTTTGCTTGAGCTCAAATGTGTAAGTCTTAATTTAGTTTTCATGAAGTTTTTTTTGTTTCCTGGTACGGTAGCTATGCACACATTGCTCCATCCTCCAAGATTGTCTAGGGAAGCTCCTACATTATTAGGTAGCTGCCTCACCACGTAGTATACGGAGCTCAATCTCTGCCCTCTCTTTCTCTCTCTCTCATCTTCACGATGCGATGGAGGAAAGAGCCACAAAATGATGAAAAGGAGAGACGAGCAATGAAAAAAGTTAATATCGTGGTAGTCTGTTTAATTATTTGATAGAATTTGTCTAGGAGACAAATAAGAGCTTTGGTTTGCGGAGGTAGTCGTTAGTGTGTGTGGAAGGTCCGAGGCTATGCTTCTTGTCTATCTATCGGTCTACTGTGTGTGCGGCTGGAGATCGTCCAGAGTTTTTGGTGGGTAATGAAAGAAAGTGTGTGGAGGGTTGGAAGGACAATTCCCAAGACAATCAGTATGAACTCCGATATGGATCTTGTTAGGGTCATTAGTGACCACATTAGAGGGCATGTAATAAGTTCTTACGTATGCAATTCCTGAGAGAGCTTATCTCTACGCGCTCATGTAATTTCCAGTTGAGACACACAGTTAGGTATCGGTCATTAGGGATTAAAGGACCAACTCCTTTCATGATCTTTTATCCCGCACAAGTAAAGTTCAGGTCCAGAGTCCAGAGACGGCATATAGACAGAGTTGCTATGGGTCGGTCGGGGGCAGTGAGTGAGTTTTGGCTATAGAGACAGAGAGAGAGAGAAAGAGTGAGCTCCTCTTCCTTAAACCGTAACCGTAAAGACAGTAAGACAGAGAAGCATAACATTAGAAAGATATTCCTTAAGGAAAAAGTAAGCAATACGTGAGTAAGCTTGGGATAAGGAGCAGTTAAAGCAGATCTTTCTATCCATATAGCTATACCTATAGGGCCATCCGTATAATCATTGATATATATATGTAGGGACCCACCTTTACGTCTACTTCCTTCCATGGTTAGTTGTTGTGTACGGCGGATCGTTCCGTATGTTTAAGAATGACTCTCCCCACATATCTTCATAACATTATCTTCATGTCTTCGGTAGTTTGAGAGCCAGCAAAGTCCCGACTCTCCACTCACACTTGGATGTACGACTAGTGAGAGTCCTGTACAGAGAGAGAGAGAGAGACTAGTCAAACATTTGGACCCATAGTGAGTTGAATAAGGCGAGTAAAGTAGGTGTGTTTTTTTTCTCCCTTTTTGCAATGGAATGGAAGCAACTCTGTGTTCTGTTCGAGTCTCCTCTAATTGAATTAGAGAAGTGGAGTTACGAGGAAGAGATCAAAAAGAAGGTTTCATTGCATCATCCGACGCACAACTAAGCAGTAAAGTGGCCAATTGAATCTGAGCTTTCCCTTCCTTCCCCAGCCTCGTACATACGGGGAGACCATGAGAGACGGAGGTAGGTTAGACGCTGCACTCTCACTCCACGTATACTGTGTACAATACGCAGCAGGCCTTTACTTACACGGACGCATCTACCACCCAGTATAGCAGTATAGGAGCACAAAAATAGAAATGCTCAGATATTACAGCCTCTTCCCGGCCGTCATCAGCCAAAGTCAAACGATAGAGCAAAGCAAAGCAAAGGAAAGGAAAGCTACAACCATGCTTACTGCCCTACCTACATGCATGTCGTCGGCAAAGACGAATTGTGTGGGGTTAGTTCAGCCTTCCCTTAAGGTCATTTTGACGGTAGCTCCATCAATCAAATTGTTACCTGCTTCAGAAAGTGTAAATACAATCATGTACTATTTACCTTGTACAAGTGTAGTAAATACTTTTAAATATTTTTGAACAGTTTGAATGCCACTTTTAGGCTTTTTTGGAAAGCTTAAATATTGGTTTTACTATTTTCGAAAATTGGAAATGCTGTTTTCAGTATTTTTGAAAAGTGCAAATACTAGTTTTAGTACATATATTGGAAAAGTGTAAATGCTAGTTTGTACACTTTGGAAAAAGTGTAAATGCTTGTTTTAGCACTTTTGAAAAGTGTAAATACATGTTTTAGCACTTTTGAAAAGTGTAAATGCCAGTTTTAGTACCATTTTGAAAAAAAGTAAATGCCGGTTTTAACATTTTTGAAAAGTGTACACATATACGATCTGTGCTCTTTTTGAAAAAGTTGCAAATTGGTACATTTGCACAATTTTTGTAAAAACCTCGGACTGACGTCCCCATGCTTTCAAGTGGACACTGGACACTTGTCCCATAAAGCTTCTTCCCCGACGATATGACCTCTGTGGGGAGGCAATGAGGCAAGCATCTGTATCTCTATACATGTGAACAAGGAAATCCATAGAAGCTCATCGCACTCTTTTCATCTGAGCAAATATCTCACCAGTGCTCGTGAGTGAGCTACTATACCCGTGTCCATGACCGTGGCTCTGGGCTCCCTATATATGTACTTGATTAGAGACTCGGAGATACACCATAGACACTTGTTTAGTATTAGCCTCGGATACTTATTCCAGTTAGCCGTCTTACATCCCAGTTCTAAGTGTCGTTTCCTTCACCTTCTTCCCTCATTCCATCACCTTTTTACAGTCAACTTTCCTCTGTAGCCGTCCTTTGTTGATTTTTTTTATACTTCTGCCTTGTCTTGTCTATCTCCTCAACATCCCATGTACTCTCCACACATTACACACACACATACATGACTCTCCATCAACTCTATCCGACCAGAGAGCAGAGAACCATTTGTGTGTCCAAGGCATGGGCGAGTAAATGTCAGGAGATACTGATACCTAATAATAAGTATTAGTAGGAAAGTCAATCCCTCTCTCTCTCTCTCGCTCTCTCCATATCTTCCAGCTCTCATCCATTATTTTACGCTCCCTGATTTATTCTTAGAGTCAGCATCCACTAACAATAAGAATAAATGTGAGTTCTCTGGCTATACCTATACGTCGATTCGTCTATACTCTCTATACCTATGGACACATAGTGACGTTCCATGTGAAGCAGCATCATTGTTGAGCAATGTGTGTGTTTGAGTAAACATTATGTAATTTCCCTTCCTGGACCGTTTCCATTCATAATAATAATAACAACAGAGTTATTCCTCTTGATTTTTGAGACTTGTGTGCCTTCCCATCAGGCACTACTGCCTAGCCGTCGACCCGTCCAATCGTCATATCGTCAAAAAGTCGAGGGAACAAATATTACAGCTCAAGATTCATTCTTTTATGTCAGGATTCCATTCCATTCCATTCGAAGGTATAACACTCACAACTCTGCAATGGGACTGGCTCTGGTTCTGGTACTGGTCCGCTTGATCCTATGACTTGACTAAGTCAATGTTTCCTTTTCTCTTTCTTTTCTTATTTCTTTTTTTTTCTTTATCAAGCTCATAAACGTAAGGTATGAACGAGATCAAGGGAACAATGCTAAACCCTCAGACAAATACAGAGAGCGAGAGAGAGAGAGATATGGATGAGAAATTTTAATCTACGAATGCTATTCATAAATAGGGGACCATAGGCCCAGCCATGTGGGTACCGAATTCTGTAAATATTCCAAAGTTGATAATAATGATAATATTAGAGATATTTTCATGTTCTCATTACAGCTGTTGGCTGTATGGATTTCATTTGTAGTTTCATAGCATTGGGGTTAATACATATGTATGGTGGATGGGAAGCAAAATTGTGTGATGTACTACAAGCATTACTATGAGGCAGGCAGTTTTACTTTGTATTTGTCCACACTTTGACTTTGGGCATACTTGCATCTGTCTATACTGACTATACTGCCTATGCTTTGGGGATGTAGACTTAATCTGTGGTGTGCCGTACCATCACCTGAGCTGCTATATCCATTAGAAATTGTAATAATAACGTAGGAAGGTGAGACGAACTGCGTGTACAGACATTTTGATTCTGATGATATGACTTGGGGAACGTGGGTGGTCGACGTATTTTGAATTACCTTTTTGAATTTAAGCTTAAACGTGATTATTATTGAGCTGGAGAAAAAGAATGAAGGAACGAGAACGAACCCACCAGCCAGCCAGCCCGTCAACCAACCAAACAACCAACCAGGGAATGAATAATAATATCACCATAATCATAATCAATAAGGTTTCTTATGTGTGACTCTACATTGTATTTCTACTTTTGTAATTCGTATTAATATTTAAATTTTTTCCTTACTATTTTTTTTTATCTCTTGAGATATAGGGATCAGTCCTTATTCAGTATTGAGAGTTTTGATAGTCAAAGGGCGTTCATCTGCTAGTTTTTCTTTCTATCAGTATAATGCCTAAATGACTGGTGCTATGGTTCTGGTTCTGGTACTGGTACTGGTAGTGCTGATGACTTACTACATAATAATTATGAGTTGTTACTTTATCATGTTCCTCCGTTGCTTCGCCTTCCCGCAGTTCATGGTGGTTCAAATTAAGTCAGGACAGCTCAATACTGTGTGTGGAATGCAAATATGCCTCTTGGAATTATACATAGGGATACAAAAGGAGATGGAGTGGCATTTGGATTTGGATTTGAAAAATTTATTAATAAAAAATTAGATCAATTGTATGGAAATATATTTATTTCAGATCCCTATGCGGAGTTCTCTTTCAATGACCCCCTTTCCTGTTTTGACTCTGAGAGTCCCTGAGACGAGCTTATACATAATCGGCTGTGACGTAGACGCAGTTTATCTGTCAATGTACATACTAAACACGTCAACGTCTTAATTCCCTTCTCCGCTTCACTCGCACAGGAATAATAAAAAAAAATGTAAAGGAGAGAATTATTAGCTCCTGTGCGTTGTTCACTTGACTCTTATCAAGTACGTGATTAATTGAAAACTATAAAGTTCTTGATGTTTGTGGGCAAATTAAAATATTTTGACAAGGCAGTTTTGACTAATCACGGGATTTGTTGTGAGTTTACGAATAAGAGCCTCATCATCCTGAGATGAGAGTCCTTCTCGGGCTTGGATTTTGTTGAAAGTATCCGTGTCCGGACGTACATACATAGGTATATGTACAGGGGAGGGATATATCTATATGCCTATAGCAGAAGGAGAAAGACTTGATTTTCCGCAGTCATATTTTATGAGTTGACAAACGAAGAGAGGGGAATAAATAAGCCACAACGGGTTCGTGTCTGGTAATTAAAGAACAAAAGGCAGAGTTAATGAATGGCAGTCATAGCAGCGACGGGATGAATTAATAAAAGGGTGAGTAAGTGAATAGAAGTGTCGTTGGCTTAAAGCCTCAGCTCCGTCGCTCATTTATTCATTCATTCATTTGTGAGTTGACTCGACTTCGTTTCCCATTCACACATTGATTTTTGCATGCTTCCAACAACTCTTGTTTTTACCAACCCACCTACAGGCTATACAGTATAGGCAGACACCTAAATGTAGTATGTGTTTTTTATGCATCGTGGGGAGTTTTTGAGTTTTACATGTTATTTCCCCGAGCTGTACAAAGTATTATGATCCCGTGTAACGTAAACGTAAAACCGCCATGTGCCGTGATATCGTGCAGGCTCATAGTCTTGTGTCTTGTGCATATCTTGTATGTTTGTATAATAATTGTGTAAACTACACGCTACGCAGACACACACACAGAGCGAGCTTCATTTTTGGCTCCAGATGCCCGCCCGTATGACGTACATACAAGCTATTCCTACTATGAAGAGCCCTACAAATATGACCTTATAGGAAATTTGGGTTTTAAAAGAGCTTTGAAAAAGTTAAAAATGGAATTAAAGTTACAAAAAGGTGTAAAAAAACGTAAAAACTGATTCAAACTTTCTGAAAAAGTGTAAAACATTAGATTAGCCTTTCAAAAATTACAAAAATAGGTTTAAAAAACATTTTGAAACCGAGCAAAAGCATATAATCACCTTTTTCAAAACGTCCAAAAGTAGGTTTAAACCTTTTGAAACCGTGTAAAAACATATTAACACCTTTTTCAAAAAGAGCAAAATCTGATTTAAACCTTTTGAAGCCGTGCAAAGCATATAAATACCTTTTTCAAAAAGTGTAAAAACTGATTTAAACCTTTTGAAAAAGTGTAAAAACATTTATAATAACCTTTTTCAAAACTGTAAAACTAAATGTAACCATTTAAAACAGTGTACATCGTGGTATTAGCCTCTTAAACAAATACCAACATAGATTTAGCTTTTTGAAAGAGTGTAAAAGATGGTATTTACACGCCTCCAAAGCAAGTAAGGTTTCCATGACGTCATACTTGAAAGGCCCCTTTCAGCTGTGTCCTAGCCTCCCGACTGTGTACATACAATGCGTGCATAGAATATCCGGAGCAGAAGTAGCAAGGGAGATGATATTACAGTGTATTAGTAGTCGGTATGTATACAATAGAATGCTGGCTAAAAGACGAGAGAGCGAGAGAGTGTGTGTGGTGTGGTGCGGTCGTATGTAAATTTGGGAATGAATAAATATTATAGTATCGGATCTCATTTCTCGCCTCAGCACTCCACTTAATTATAAAATCGTGTTAATTGCAACTTGAACTCGTTACGCCACTTAATTAACTGTTTGCTAATTCCCTTTTCCGCCTCCCCGTGTTGCTCTTTTGATGCCGACAATCTCAGCATGTTTTCACTGGTCTTGTTTAAAATGTAATCTAATGGTGATGTGATTTCCGCACGCGATTCTCTTTTCTCAATGTTCCATCTCATTTTCATTCCTTTGCCTTTTCCCTTATGTGTCCCCCCAAAAAAGAAAAGGGAAGAAAAAAACAGAACGCAGGAGGACGCCATACATACATAGGTAGGTACATACATACGTACACAGAGCATCTACAGAAACTCTACACTGATACACTTTATTGCTTTTTGATATACCTGTATATGTATAGCATCTATTGGCTCACTACATTAGTATGTACGTCCATGTTCATAGAAACCTATTCATTCTAAAGACAGGACAGGATAAAGCTCCAATTTGAGAGTGTGTATAATGTCTCTGAGGAGACTGATAGACATGGATAATATCATATGAAAGGGTTCACTAGACATTATTTTGAGTATTGGAGAGAAACAATCTCTTTCTGGTTTATCGACCGTACAGATTAGGATTTATGAAATCAAGTAAAGTCTCAAGTTGTTGTAATTTTGGCTAGCGTGAATTCTTGGAGCTATTTTCATTTATTTGGTTTCAATTCAACTCCGGTACTCCCTATACAGCCTACCGAGAGATACATCCCTTCCTTACTTACTTACTACGTCAGCGTCTACAGTTCTACAGTTCTACAGTTCTACGGTTCTACACAAAACAAAGTTCTCTTTGATACACCACGTACATCCGTACCTATATCCTCAACCTATAGCTATATATAGCCCTTTTATTGAGCGTAGACAATCCATGTGGAGTCTTGACGAGTGTTCCAATCGAAATCTTGTGATAGCTCAACCGTGCTTGTTTTAAATGCTATGATGGACGAATCGTTGCTTTCCAAGTATTTTATTGATTACCTATATATATGGATGGGGGGGTCTATATACATATAGACGTCGACATCCAACTACGCCGTGTGGATGGTTCTTTACAATTCTTTTGTACTTTTCACTTCGCAGGAGACAATTAAATGCGGTGTAATTTTATCATATAAGCTTCTTTGTTGTATTATTTCTTTGACGCGTTCCCCCAGTCCTCCCCCATTCTCATCCTCTCATGTTTTCCTATGTCTCTGCCGCTTTCGTGCCCTGTCTCTCTCTCTCTCTCTCTCTCACTCTTGTATTCTTTTTACTGCTACTAGTAGTCAAAGAGCGGTGGAAAATTTGAGCATTAAAAATGTACATTAATACAAGAACAATTTGGAATGTTGAATTTCGCAATTTGCGGTTTCCCTATATATTTCCCTGTTTATTACTTGTTACAATATCTTTTTATTTCAATTTCATGCAAATTCCTTGAGAGTCAAGTCAAGTCGGAGTGTCTGTATCAATATGGATAATTGCTCATCTTTCCATGAAAGGAAGGCACTATACGTACCTACTACAATAACATACACCTTTCTTCCCTTTGTTACTTTGATTTTAAATATTACCTATTATTACCTACATATATACAGTCTATACATACAGGTGTAGTACAGTGTACCTACAAAATGTGGAGCCATTAAAACGTTTATTATCAATTTAAAACGCAGGGTCTGTTTGACTCCATCAGTACATAAAGTGAACGAGAAACCGCACAAAAGTATACATATATATATTTTTTACAATTTTTTTAGTTGCTTATGAATATTTTTTTTTTTGAGTCACCCACAGGATTTAGATGGTAATGGTGTCTGAATCTGTATCTGTACTGTACTTGTATTGACACGTGAGAGAGAGTGCTTCTACTCGGAATCCTCTTGCGCTACATACATACATAGTACGGAGAGCCTCCTGCACACTCACACTGCTGCACTGCACTCCGGCTCTTTGGCTCTGGTCTTGGTGAAGTTAAAGTGCATGAGAGATTCTGATAGAGTGTGACAGGACTAGTATAAATGTTGAGTAACGTCTCGCCCTTGACGAGTCGAGTTGAAGAGAGCTAGAGCGTGCCAAACGATGTGAAACTGACGAGACCTCCTGGAGAGGCCGTTTCCTCCCGAATTATTCAGCTTGCTTAGATAAAAATGAGACAATTTACTTGATTACTAAAGACAATTTTTACCCTTTACAATAAGCTCATTTTTACAATAGGGTAATGTGCCTTTATAATTTGCTGAATTCTTCATAGTTAATTTTATCCTCTGAAAAAAAATATATATTATATTATACACCATGCATGCATACAATGAAACTTTTCATTTTCTCTGTATTTTCAAGTCCAATTTGATGTATTATTATAATACACCCCTCACTACTTACATTATGATGATGATGGTGAGGATATGATTCCATAATTTCGTGATCTGAAAGGAACGAAAAAGAAGGAATAAAAAGGTTTCTCCCATGGATGTTGTTGTGACAGTCTTCTTCATACTACTTTTATATTTATCAAGTGTAGCGTAGGTAAATCATTATAATGACCAAAACTAAAAATTAAACGGAATCTTTGGAATATTAATTTTGATCTTTATGAGAGCTACTCGAATAGGGCCGACAGAAGGAACTAACACACCACTCAAAAGCTCAAAAGTTCCTTTCCCGCTCTTATGCATAAGGTATTGTATAGAAATGAGTTGAGAGTGTCGAGTGGGTGGTATAGGTATACATGATAGAGAAAGAATAGGAAAATAGGAAGAAACACGTTTAGAATGAGCGTTTAAGTTTTGATTTAATACGTGGGGAAATCGACAAAAAAGAGATTGAAATACGATTCCATTCAAAAGAATTTCATGGTCTTATATTCTAATAAGCTGAACATATAAATTAAATTTGATTAAAAGTTTTGTGAGTGAGTGAGTGAGTGTGTGTGCTTCTGCTTGTGTGTGTGGCTTTGACAATATTTCCATCGGAGAGCATAAATCCCCGCAAAGCTGTCATTTTCCTTACATAACTCCTGTCTTTAGTCGAGTTTAATAAAAATATTGCCGCTGGTTATTATCTGTAGGACAAGGATGGTGTATAGCTACATAGTCGAAGGACACACACTCACATCTTCACAACTTCCCGTATCCTGTGTGTGTGTGCTATGATTCTATGATGCTATGCCTATGCGGCAAAAGCCGCCGAGCTCTCAGCTCATCACACACACACACTCACTCCCCATATAATACCATCACCACAAATTATTCTCCGTCTCCCCAATGCATTTACATGCCAGTGTGGATTTCCCTAATTAAAAATCCCTTTTGTACCATAATTGCTAATGAAATGGGAACCGGAGATTCAAGACAATGTCCTAATTTTCCACAGTAGCCCTTCATCCTTCATGGTAAATATGAGTAGTTGGAGCATAGAGATGACATGCTACGGCATGCTATAAAAACTATTCCAACACCCTCATCACCGCACCGTCTATGCCCTCACAGTAGATATAGCTATATGCTTGCTATAGGCATAGCCTCCATCTTTTGTGCCCCTTTTTTTTCCTCCGTTACGTGTGGGTGTAACGTACAAGTGTGGAAAAGTGTGTAGATTGTAGATCTAGATGAGTCTATGAAACGGAGAAGGGGAGAAAAAAAAATTACATTAAGTTCTCTCAGACTCATTCTTTGAGCTTAAGCCGGAGAATTTTAATTAAAATTACGTGTACGGGCATACTCATCGAAGATTAGATAATTTCTGAGCCAGAGCGTAATTGTGATTGTGATAGAGAGAACTTGTAGAGAAAAAAAAAGGGGGAAATGAGAGCTCTTTTTTTATACTTCTCCCTCCATGAATATTCATGATCAGAGCCTCAAACCAGGAGGAAAAAAAACAAGCTAGGATGAAGGCTTTCAAGGGAAAAAACTGCTGGCATAAGTATTTACATTTATGTATGTATCTATATGTATGTATGTGCTAAAAGCACTACTACTTCTACACAGTACAAGCACTTCACCTCACCGGATCATAGAAACGGAGGGCAGTTTAGGGTGCACATTATACGGAGGCCTCCCTCCATGTATGCACGTCTGGACGGGGGAGAGAGAGAGAGAAAGGACGGAATATGTTTACAATTTACATCTTACTCATTTATTTATAGAGATGAGGAATTATGTGCCTACTTCCTAACCAGCACCAACACTGGTTGCACCAAAGAGAGAGAGAGAGAGAGAGACAAACAGTGGAGAGCTCAGTTCATACTGGCTCACTACTAGTAATATAATAATCACACTTTAGCTAAGGCCCTTTACCCAAAAAAAATTGTGATTCCCTATACATATATAGTACATACCTATAAGTAGGTTCCTATGTACATCTGTATGTGAGTAATAAATGAAGCAGCCACCGGAGTTATCCATGAATTTCATTTGAGGGAACCCAAGCTCAATTTACGTACGCACCATGGAGCATTCGTGTATATGTAGGCAGCGTGTCTATGTAATCCATGAGAGGCTTTTTATGATGTATGGATATAAAAAAAACCGGGAGACTTGTGTGTGTGTGCCTGGTCTGCTTGATCCTACTGCGAAACAAAGATCCCCTGATGAGGATACTTTACTGCCTTCACTTTTTTTAATTGAACTCGACCCCAACTATCATTTAAATAAATCCAAGCTCCTTCTTCTCCTTCTCCCACTACTACACAGTCCAGCCTCAAATCACAAGATTAATATATATGAGTACCTGCTCACACTTCACTCACCCTAAGTAGCAACTTGAAGACTTCAACGTCTTTTTAGGTAGCTTCACAATCCCTTCCCTTTTTTACCCGCCTTTGGGTTCTCTCTCTGCAGGATGAGGGAAGCTAATTCTACAGATAAAATGGGATGCCTTCGTCCGGGCCCTGGCGAAGTGCACAGTGCAGGCACAGGAAGACTTGGTGGCGTAATCTTTTCAATGTCTAATGTAAACATGTGCATATGCAGATCAAACTTGTACAGTCATTTAGAAAAAAATATTGTGCGTATCCTACCAATTTCACTCACTTCATAATAGCAAATAGCACATAGTCGATGATGATCTTTAGAGTATACAGTCAACAACAGTGCACTGGTCGGCAGACGTTGTAGGTACCTACCTACTTTATGTAAGTGAGGCATGGCATAGCGTTTTTTTTGTCCTTTGAATGATTTACGCATTATGTTCACAGTTGACGCATTAATTTCTTTGGCAAGCTCTGTATGTACCATTAGAGTCTATTAGGACTATGCATGTATCTCTCTCCTTGAGTGCTGGGCTGTGTGTGCTTCTGCTTTGTGGAACTAGCTGGACTTTTTATGTGAGGACAGTTCATTTTGTATCCATGCAAAGCAATGATGGAAGTTATTGCACTTGACATGAAAACATTGAAGAGGTGACTGTACTATGGGCATGTATGTAGAGCGCCCTATAGACACTACTATACGGCACTATGCTGATAGGCTGAGCATTGCAGAGTGAGCCTGGTTGAACTCGGCTTTATGCTAGAACTAATTTCCTTTGTATGTTTATGAAGTGAAACTGTGCGAGCGTTTGTTTGAAGTCTCAGCTATTGTTTGTAATTCTTATTATACGGTGGAGCAAAACACAGCAGCTGTGCTGGTCTACGTCTACAGTAGTCGAGTGACAAAAAATAGATCTCACATATATAATAAGTCCTCCCTATTCTTTTCTTGAGACACTTTACTAATCTGTATGAAACAGGTGGAATTCTCTTTGCGTCCACACTATCTCAACGCCATACATAACCATTTCAGTATGTGCCCTGTATAGATAGTATAGGTAAATAATTATATAGACAAGTATAGACGCAGTAGAACTGAAGACTTTCAACCATTACAGTTATTATCTTTGTACTTATTTGCTTCTTTCGTTCCTGAATTAAATCTCTATGCATAGTACCTACATACAAGTAGGTACCTAAGTACTTTCAGTGGGTTCCTTCCTACCCCTCTATGCGCTTTGCTCTGTCTCAAGTAGAGCTCACAGAAGTCCAAATTTGAGTCGACTGATAGAGGCTACGGCTACACACACCAACAACACAACACTAGATTTGAGCCTAGGACCCTGTACATAGTTGTCAGAAACAGTTTTAAAATAAAAGAGTGCGATAAAAGTGTCAGAAATGTCTTGGAAATGAAGAAAAAAGGAGTGTACAATTCATTTTACCTTTAGACATTTTTGTGAAGATATAAGTTTTGGATGAAAATCTTACTCGATACCATAAACTTACGCATAATTAACTTGACTTTGTAGTCGGATTATTTCTTGACAGCTTGTCTGTAACACGCCCTTTTTCTACAAATTTCCAACTGCACTACCACCACGTCTTCTTCTTACCCAGCTCATGAAGGGAGCTGAGATAATAAGCCGTCTTTCTTTTTTTTCCCTCCCCCTTCCCCCCTCCCTCCCCCCTTCCCTTCTATGTACTTGTATACCTACTACACTCTCATCTCAAAGCATCATGCTGATTTTCTTTTGTCCTAGTAGACAAATAGAAAGGAGTTTTAACTGTCATTGGAGACAAAACGAAATCATCCAACCCATCTCAGGGGTTCCTATACCATTAGTGTAACAATTCATTACCTTTTTTCCCTTTGGCCTTATCAGCTCTGAGCATCACTGCCGTGAACGTAACAAATTATTAAATTGCAATTCAATACTAATTAATATGATCGGAACACCGGTAGTACATTGTACTGTACATATATGCATATGTATTTCCACAATCACGAGACTTGACAGCTCATGTTCATTTTTTTTTCAGTCGCCTCCAGTAGCAGTAGAACTACCGTCAGAGAGAGATTTGTTAATTATTCATAATGAAAGTATAAAATATAGATGAGCTGAGGTAGACCCTGGCCTACTAATTGTACAAGTTATTGACAGAGGAAGAAATTTTTTTCTTTATTTATTTAGAAACATTCCGACATTAGTATTCTGATGGGAGAGAAAGGGCGGTTCTTGTATTTTCTTGGTTCATTTCATTTATTCGCTTAGTCCTTTTCCCTCCTTCTCCACCCGTTGGAAAGTCAGTACATGGGGAAAAGGAGGCTGAGCCACTGGAATTGGAAAGTCAGGACTTTGGAGAGATACATGTATGTATTTTTATGGACTTGATAGACAAAACTAGATACTCGAACAACTACAGACTCCAACTAGTACAGAACTACATAACTACAGAGCTCCGCACAGACACATACAGACATTAAAAAGAAGTCAGTGGAAGACGAAGAAGAAGGAAAGGAAGTAGTTGGAAGAGGTGCAAAAGGTCTTTTCCAAATTACGAAACTTGTACTTTTTCTTGCTATTTGAAAGAGCTGAGTGACAGACTCGTTACTTGTTCACTTGTGGGACGCATTCCTTTCCCTAAAAAGAAAAAGAAAGTCTAACCCTTTTCCTTGCCTGAGATCTCTCTGTAGTTTTCCTCCGTCACTACCCTTAAATATATACCTATGCAGGAATATGCACCTATACACCGTCCCACGCTCATTCCCTACGTGGCTCCATTTTGGGCCCTTTTCATATTCCTGTAGCTCGTCCATAGTTTACTTTTACTATTGCAATTTAGACTTTCATTTTACAACTCTGAACCTTCACGTTTGAAATGTTTGTAGTGTGTGTATGTGTGGAGGAGCCTGTACACATTTTACATTATAATAATATGCATAATGGCCAGAACTACATTTTCCATTATGCACACACTTGTTACCGTCTGTACAATTTGAGCTTCTTGTAACGCACGCTTTAACACCGCCCGGCTATATACCATGCTCCAAGGCAGGAGTATAAAGAATTTTCTGCGTTTGCTTTGTTGGGTTTCTCCAATCTACTTGTATAAATTCGAACAATCGGAAGATTCTCCATGCGTAAGGCTAAGGAAAATACGATGACAGGAGGGGATTTTAGGAGATGTAGTAGTGACGTCTGCTGCTGTTTCTTGTATGTACAGTGTACAGTGTACGGCTGCTCTGTACTAGTGAATTGCGTTTTTTTTATTCTGAAAACCGAACATTTCCTGTTGATTCCTTGATTGTCCTTTATAAAAAATATCTCTGTCCAAAAAAAATTGTTATCAAACTATCAGTAGACGGGGTCTGTCTCTGTCTCTTGGGTATTTGATAATAAGTCCAAGGGCTCATTCATAGTTGTCTCTGGATGTCTTTGGAATAATTCAATAAATATTTTCCCTCTCTGCTCTCTCTCTCACTCTCTCTGCATAGAGTACAATGTACTCCCTTCCCTTCCCCGTGAGGACTTGAGCTCACTGCCAATTTCAATCCTGCCACCTGATATTAGCACATGTGTGATTTTCTCCCCATTTTGTTTGTACTGCTGCGGAGGACTGGGTGTCTGTGTGTGTGTGTGTGATGTTGAGAAAGAAATGAGAAGGAGTTGGAGTTTGTACTTGACTCAAATGCATTTTTGAAATCCAATGATAGTTGAGGCTGCAGAGCTTTCATCTCTTCTCTGTGGATTGAAGAATGTGTTTGTGTTTGCATGATGATCGGTATGCAAGCTTCAAGATATATAGACTTGTATGAATGAATTTAATTTCCAGACTTTTTTTTCTATGTAAACGTGCATTTTTCATTCATCTGAGCTTTTGGAGTCGTGTGATACACACTTGAGTGAAAATAGAGGAGAATTTTTGTCATGAGCCGCTTCTTCTCCAGCGCCTCCTTGGCGTCCCAATCATGTCGTCTGCAGGCAGGGATGCTGTATACCTACAGCTACAGCTAGAAGTACTTTCCCGCTATTATTACTCATGTTAAAAGTCTCTATATAAGTGCTGCCTATACCCACGTACCTACCTATGCAAGCATAAAGAACCAGAACGAGGGAATCCTCCCGAATCGAAGTAATAACAGATATGTATACGTTCTCTTCTGTGTACTTTAGTGATAGCTATAGCGGATCTAAAGCTATCATGGAAATAGTAGTGGTGATAGAAATTTGCATACTCCCACTGCAAAATGTCGTATCTATATCTGTCTCCATGGGTATATAGCTTTCAAATTTTTCAACCAATACATTTTTTTGCCCTTTCAAGGGATGGTACAGAGTACAGAGAGAGGTTTGAAAAGTGAAGATAGCATGATTTGCACCATAGATATAGTACCTATAGCATCTCCGTTGGTGTGTATAGTAATAGGGCGAAAGTTAGCACTGAACCAGCCCCGTTTTCTCCATAGTCTACATTAGCCACATATCACGACGCTCTCTCTCTCTCTCTTTCTCGCCAGCCCGTTTTCTCCAGCATAAATTGCCCATATTCCCAGGACAATATTCGCGAGGAATACTCCTCCCGCTTGTGTAAATATAATGAAGACCTAAAAGCCTTCAGATTGGATTCGATTGATGACTTGCCGTAGCTATTTTCCTTTGTGCATTATACGTTGCGATGAGCGTGTGTGTGTGTGTGTGTGTGTACACACTTTTTCCCAGCAAGAGCTTCAACTTGCCAAACTAAGTACCTACATATGTAGGTGCCTACGAACATGGCCACCTACTTAATATACTACATACTATAGAATCCTTCCTTTCCTACCTACCTTCCTTGAAGATGAGATGCTGGCTGGCTGTTGAGTGCTCCACATATGCTGTGATGGCCCCAAATTTTTGACAGAGCTTGCACATTTATGAGAGTTAGTATGTGAGTATGGGGAGGGGTCTACATATGGTGATTTCTTGGAGAAAATTACGCATGTATGAAAGACGCCAACGTAAATTTTCTGGAGGTACATATATACATAGGTATTTGCATATCTACTCTGCTTTGGTACTTTGGTATAGGAAGTAGCAGGGATGCTGTTAGGGGCGGGGGGCTCATCTGTACAGTTTTATAAGTCAACATTTGGTCACTGAGAGTAGGTATTTTAGAAAGGCAGAGATATTGAATTCATCTTACGTTTAGCAGAGCCGAGCAGGCCTCTATGCTGTCTGATTGAGTGAGTCAGTATTTGGATGGAGCGTCTATCTCCGTAAATGCGTCTGCACACCGCCATTTCCCTTTTAATAACAAGTAGGTATATGTAGGTATGTACCATTACATTTAGCATACGGGAAGGATTTTTTTATCCTGTCTAACGACGACTCCTGATATTTCCCCTGACTTGCTCGGGCATTATTATTATCTATGCATGGAAGCGTGATAATAGAAAACAAATAGTGAGAGTGTTTTTTTTTATTTCGAGACGTCCCTCCTTAAGAGTATTATTAGGATGAATACGATGAATTCTGTGTAATAGTTTTTCCCGGCTCCTTCCTTCCCCGTTCCCTCCTTTCCTTATTTCCATTTCGTCCTTTCATCCTACAAACGGAACGGAGTGAGTCTCTGAATGCCTTCGAGATGATAGAGTGGAGGTGTTAAAAAAACGATTGTGGCTTGGAAGATTATAATTTTTCTAATACACAAGCCAAATATTGTCATTGCTATAGAGGTAGGTAGCCAGCCAGTCAGCCAGACAGAGGGAGAGAGAGAGAGAGAGAGACCCAGGCACAACCTGGGAATGGATTGTATGTGTGGTGAGGGGGAAGGAGAGGAATTCAAGTATGGGTATTCTTTATTTGCTCACTTTTACACAGGCAGTTTGAAGGGATTGAGAGTAAATCTTCTGATTCTTGCTGGAATATGGAATACTGATAAGGATATTTATTTCCAGGTACCTACCTATCATACGTAGTATGGACTCCAAAGGCTTCGGCTGGGGAGGTGTTATCTGCGTGGAGCATATGTAATATGCGGGGCCATGGTGCTGGTGCTGGTAATGGCAGGCAGTAGCTGGGCTCTTGGGCCTGTTGATATTGATAGGATACCTTAAGAAAAGATTGGATTTCAATTTTCTTGTCGACTTTGTCAAGGACCCACCTACCCACCTACCTACACACACACTGATTGTGCAGTATGGGTAGCAGTCTCGATTCCCTCCAATAAGTGCACACAGGAATTAAAATTGAGAAGCATGATAAAAATTATTGTTATATTTGTGCATATACATGCATATACATACGTGAGTGTTTGGAGCCAAGTCAACCAAGAGGATGGAAAAGTTCTGACTCTCTGGGCAAGAAATGGAAAATATGAATGCTGGATAGATATAAAGAGAGAGAGAGAGAGAAAGACAGACGAAACCACAAAATAATTATTTTCCTAAACGTTGATGTTGTACATTACGTAGATAGACAAACCGCGGAGTAATTTACTCTCATAATTTCACAGCCGCCAAGGCCAAGTGCTCTAAATGATCCTTCCCATGTCGATGAGCAGTTTCTTTTCGTTTATAATTATTGGAGTACTCATGCAGAGCCGAGAAGGAAAACCAAAACCAACCGACCGACAGATTCAACTAAACTCAGTTTCAAACACACATTGTAGTATGTACAGTCGTCTGCAGTGTCTGTACAGTCGTTCCATGCCATAGAAGATAGAATGCAGTAGGAAGTAAGGACGTATGTACGTCTCTATCCATTTTTCTAGACTTAGACTTGCCAGGTTTTGGATGGTGATATGCATACTGTTACTGTTACGCATTATGTACTTTCCAGATAAAAAGTTATTCATTGTGCGGAGTCAAATTTGTATTTTTGAAACGAGAGAGGGTTGAGATTGTACACGCACACATCCCAACAGCACCATCGTCCTATAATGTCCTGTCCTACGTGAAGTGCTTTACATATAAAATAGTTGACTCGCAAAACTAATGGCTCATTTCACTCCACTTCGTCTACCCACATTAATTCAAGGGCATTTTCCTTTGTTTGACTTGAACATCTTTCTTATCCTTCCAATTCTTGTTAACTTTTATTTTTCTGATTAGAAATTGCATATTCATGACTCAAGCTATGCTACATGTCAATTGGGCTGTAGCTCTGGGATAAAGCTTCGGAGGAACGAATGTACGTATGTATGTAGCTACTTAAGTACTACAGTCTTTGCAAAAGCACACACAAACATCCGTAGGACGAAACAACGAGACTCATGTATAGAGACAAGATGCAGACGCAAAAAAACAAACTCTTTTTTTATCTTATTTGATATGGATAAAATGTGAGGAGAGTATGTATAAATTGTCTAATGTTATTTTTTTATCTAAATTACACTGGCTTAATCTAATGGAGCCGTCTAATTTGATATATTACAGTCAATAGTGCTTTGAATTTTTCTTGTAGCATGTTGGAAGTTGGTGGATTGGACACATTTATGTGTAACTTGATTAGATATAGAGATATAAGGATGAACGGCATATAGTCACCTGTCCATTGTACATAGCCGTATCTATATATCGCTCTATAGCCTCAGAAGCAGCGCAGAGAGCTTGGAATTGGAGAGATCAATGACATTTCTGAATTGGGACCAAAGAGGTATATTTAAAGATTTTCTCTCTTTTTGAGACATTAGACGTTCCAATGAAGATGTTAGACAAGAGACAAGGAATCTAGATGTGCGAGTCGAATTCAAATGTCAGGATCGACCACATCCCTTCTGCAAGAAACTCCTTATACATTCAAACATGTGTATAGGTAGTATACATACAGTGAACAGGCCCGTCGAGCATCTCTAGATCCATCCAACCTATAAATGTTTTTAAGAGTATCAGAAATAAATCAGTGGCATCAATGAGGCGCTAATAATGACTGTAAATGTGGCAATCAGTGGGGCTGTCGCTGTCGTTGTATTACATAGGAAGTCTCGTCTCATCTCATTTGAACAAAAAAATCCTACAATCCCGACCGGATATGTAAAGTAAAGAGTGTGATTTGCGTTTTTGGTCTGCAATCTCTTTTCAGTGCATAAATACGCCAGAGCTACTTATTATCCCTCTACTTTACTCCATTATACACAAGTCGTCAAATATTATTCCATCACTCTTGAGATGTAAAACACAATGAAAAGGAAAAGAAAATGTGGCTATGTACGTCTCAACGTATCGTCTCCACATCAAATTATGTAGCTACTTAAATACATAAGCCCACCTCTCACCATATAGATATATATACTATATCCCCTGGTACATACATATAGGATAGGCGTAGAGCCGTCTCGTAGGTATGAAGGGAAAATTTTTGTGTCGTCTTTGAAGAAACGATTGAGACTGAGAGAGAGAGAGAGAGAGAAAAAAAAAGAAGAGGAGGAACAAGTGTTGAAGAAAACGTATCAATCTTGCGTAACTTCATCACGTAACTTCAGACTTGTCAACAGAAATTAAACCAATTCGGAATCCTAGTGTTCCACAACAATGACTCAATGCGTATAGAGTGTCTTTACTTCGCGGTTTAAATACCTTTTGGCAGGGAATTTGCCCGACTATTAGAGTGTCACCGAGTAGAATTAGTGTTAAACTTTGGAATTAAACTTCTTATACACGCTTCCATTCAGCCAGACATGTCCTTACGTAGTATATACATACACGCATGTCCACACACACACACCTACAATACGACAATACAATGCATTCATTGGAGCCACCAGCAACCAGAACCAGAACCAGAACCAGGACCAGATTCACACTTGGACTGTAAAGCTATGCAGTATAGAGGCATAGAGGAAAGGAAGGAAGGATCTCGGCAGTAGCCGCATAGTCCGTCCGTCTGTACTCTGTCCTGTGTGTATAGCTTCGCATCTTTCCTTCCATCATTTCATAGTATTAAACATTATGGGAAAGGACAGAGAATTGGATTGGGCACGCTATGATGAAAATTGTAGGGAGAGAGAGAGAGAGAGGAAAGACTTGGTTCCTTTCTGAATCACAACAAACATGCCTATAGGTATAGCTATATCAAAATACAGTGACGAGTGAGCTAAACTGCTCAGATCCTGAACATTACTGGGATATGTGTGGTGAAGGAAGGAGTAGCTTTAAAAGTTGATACAATTTTTTCACTCTCCTATGTAACTTAACTTATGGTGATGTGATAGATAAAATAATACTTTTTGGAGGGTAAATGGCCCTCATTTAATACACGCACTCACACACACACACACACACACACACAGTGCCTCCCTACGTACTGTAGTATATGTGAAGTGCAACAAGGCAGTGTAATAATGCAATGCATAGAGAGCCCAGACTGACGGACGGACAGACCCAAACAAACACGTATTTGTTGAGTTGACAGGACTGAGTCAGTGGAGAGATTATGATGACCAGGCAGGAAAAGAACGATTAAGTTCAAGACGACTTTAATTGGAGCTGTAATTAGTTGTAATTGTGATACAAGTGACACATCCCTTACTAATATCTATGAGGAACATTGTGAACATTTTCAATGCGGACTCTACACATAACACGCCCAAATGTTTCAATTAACCCATAAAGAATTCTCATGGTCGGGACTGGGTCCGTATACATAGTTGAGAGAGCTGGTAGTGTGTGTGTGTGTGTGTGTGTGAGTACTATGACTGGGATGACGAAGGGATGGATGAATACACGAGAAATATCTAGTTTTTCATTCCATTTCATTTCATTCCAGCTTTCTATAGAAAACGATCATTACATTTATTATCATCACCATAATGAAAATGAACATACGTATAGCTATAGAGAGATATAGGTGGTCCCTATGTACAAAATGTAGCTTCTGCTTCTTGACTCTACTTCTTTGTACTTCTTAATGGTCAATCTAATATCCGCTCTGAACTCACTAGTCAGCTCCTCCACTCCATCCCAATTACAAGTTATTCTCTTAAAGCTGAAAGATTTACACTGTCCAATCAATTCCTTCTTTCTCCAACATTCATCCTAAACCCATAAATGTTATTTTAACTGTGGAGCCTTCTCTTGCAGTTAACAGAACTCATTTAATTTTTATTAGCCTTCTTTTGTTTGCTAATTATCCTTCACGTCATTCCCTCTCATCATGTACATGATGGTTTACTGGCTGTCCAAGTCATTGGATGCGATATTCCTCATTATTTTTATTCATGTATTATAGTATTATAGTCTAAAGGTCAATTGGCATCATACCAGTTTTAGATGGACTTTTAACTTTTAACTTTGAAATTGTTTTTATTTTCAAATCGTGCCTTAATGTGCTACATCACATCTGGGATTATTTATCCTTTATCTTCCTCACTCCTCTTGTGGTCCTTGTACTTACTTTTTTTGTCTTCGCGGATTTATCAGCATCCTGTTAGCGCCAGGTTCTAAATGCTCGAATCTAATAAATGCCACACAGGAATAATCATTATGAGTAGGTACATGGAAATATTGCGAAAGGTAGAGTGAGTAAATAAATATGACAGACAGAGCAAGGAAAATGTAACAATAACAAGAAGAACATGATCTAGGGAGATGATACACATCAAAGTATCCGATGAACATCATTATCAGGCTGTAAAATCAAATGCTGTCTTCTCAAAAGTCTTGTCCAAGGTTCGTATATCTATTCTATAAAAAAAAATCTGCTCAAAATTTAAATTCACATTCATCACTTCAAGAACAACTTGAGGAACAAGCTAAGAGATAATGTACAATACAATGTAGGTATCTACGATGGACTCACTGCGGACCCTTTACAAAAACTCGTATAATTAGAAAGCTTTTTTTCCCCTTCTTCTTCAAATGTGGTTCAATTCTCGGGAACATTATAAGATTATTCGTACAATTATTATTACGAGAGCATGAAACTCGTCCTTATGGGAGATACAGGACATCACCCATGTGTATTATTTGTTCTCTGTCCGTCCAACGACGAGTGCTGTATGTATGTATAGTGTCGGTGCTGACTGACTGACTGACTGACTGACGGACGGACTGATAAGTCTAAACATAAATTATCTGGAAATCCAAATAATAAAAAAAAATACAGATTCCCTTCCAAATACATGGGAAGGGACGGGAGACCAATAGACATCCAGATAAAGTTTTAAAGAATACAGGTTTTTGTGACTTTAATAATCATCTTATTATCTGAATTATTTACATTATCTACAGTCATCTACTGAATTAGATAGGCAGCTTGGTGGTATTTACTTTCTTGCTGGTTCGACGTTGTTTGTTAGTAGTTTTGGATGGATCTTTGGCTGTTTGGCTCCTTTCCTTCTTCTTAAATACATAATGGGAAAAAGTCCTAAAAATCTACAATGTGTGTAGGATGGCATCCCCAACACAATACAAAGATACCTACCTACCTATGAACGTTGAACTATGAGATGAGCGGATTTGTACTATTCACATATTCTCTGTGAAGCAGAAGAGAGAAAAAAAAGGAACTTTGAATGAAAGAAATTATCGCTTTTCATGCAAGATTCAAGTCATAAGATGGCTGGGCGAGTGAGTGAGTGAGTGAGTGACTTGACTGGAAGGAGTAAGATTGCGTGAGGATATTGTTTTCCGCAATGTTCATGTTCAAAGTAGGAGTTGGAGATGCTTATTTTTATGCATTATTCCACCATTATTTTTTTCCCGTGTGCCTCTCTCACTCACTCAGCCAGCCACCGAGCCAGCGAGTCTCTCTCTCTTCTATTCTATGTCATTTGATGAATTGGAAAAAAAACAAGCTGCTTTGAGATGAACAAGATGAGTCTGCCTAAATGAGAATGAGTATCTGCTAAAGGGAAGGTAAATATTAAAAATGAATACTGTTAGTTTAGCCTCACAGCTTTCGGATTGAGAGTCGAGCTACTAATACACCAAACATGGAGCGTCAGATGAACCTTTAGTTTTCTTCTACTGGAGCATCAGCTATTATTCAACTTTTTATACATTTCCATTTCATTATTAGTTTAAGATTCTATGGTGAATTGAATTATTTTTATGGCAGAGTACATAGCACTTATTGTCATTTTAGAACAAAATAAAATGATATTTGTCTTGAATGAGCAGCTCTGTATAGAGGGTCTTAAATGGGAACATTTATTAGAGGATCCTATTGTATAGTATTATGTGGATAGTGTGGGCTGCCCAGGTTGAGATGGTATATATATATTGGTATATATATCCATAGATAGAGATACATAGAACGGATGTTGGAGAGATGAAGGGATGCGTGCTTGATAACGACTACTGTGGGACGGTGCGATGCGGTGTGTAGAGATCCGTATATGTGTGATAAATGTGAATTATTTTGATGCAAAGAGATTATTAAGTGTTGAAGGCCTGGCTGGTAGACAAGAGCTTCTTTCCCTTCCTTCCTGGCCGTGTTTAGTTGTGTTGGGAAGTGAGAAGGGACTCAAGGCACACACACACACACGCATATAAGTTGTTGCTGCTATATGCACAATATATATACATATATATCGATGCTCGGTTCAATGTTTGTTATGTGGGAGCCGGAGACGCGGAGGGAGAAGAAGAAGAAGTCAGAGTCATTCATTAGGACATCTTTGTTTTCCTAGTCAGCAGACTGTGAATTATTCCATGGAGAAGTTTTTGAAACGTGGACTCTAAACATGATTTTTGAGGTCTCTTTTTACTTTGCTCATTCGCCTATGAAATCACTCGTGCAAACGTTATTCCGCACGACATCATATATCTCTTATTCTCTCCTCCTCCTCCCTCACAGCCCCCACCATTCTCCGCAGTCATCAACATAATACTTGTAATTATTGTGTATGGTGGTCACATTCATAATCTGTCTAAATGTATGGTACAGATGGGCAAACGGATCTCAAGGAAACCCACAATTATCACTTGAATTAGTTAAGACTTTATTCACAATTCACTCACTCAGTCATTCTCTCTCTGGTCTGCTACTCGGTCTCAACATGCACTTATAGACAGTAGTCTCTAAGCTGACTCTGTATTGTATAGTTGTGTGTAATTGTAGATTTTAAGTTCTTTGTCCCTAAAATAAAAAAAAAAGAAAAAAGAAAACTGCTAAACCATAAGATTTATGGTGCAGTATGGTTGAGAGTTGAGGATAGCCATGTGTGCATGATATATATTTTTAATGTAATTTCCTCTCTTGTACTTGCAGGTATAATAACACCATTGCCATTTAAAGGGAATAATAACACGGGGAAGAAAACCCCGGCTTCCAAACAGAAGAGGGAGAATAAAAGTAAACTGAGGAAAGTCTCCAATGAAAATACAACAACAACAACAACGGAGCAGCTCATCAATAATATCTTAAACAATGTAGCATCCCCGCTGAATAGTCTGGTGGAGGGCTCTCCGAGCCTTCCTTCCACTGCTGAGAATCTTCCCAGGACAGGAGATCATCTCAACGACGTCCCCGCCACTATCACTACTACTCCACATGTGCCCCTCCTCACAACGACCCCGGCCGCCCTACCAACAGCAGCCGTCACAACAACAATGAACAACAATCAAGAGTCCCAGCCCCACCACCAACATCACCACCACCACCACAAGTCCGACTTGACTCTGATGGGCACAAATCTAAATCGGACCTCATCCCCCTCCGCCGGACTCAGCTCCGAAATGGAATATGTAGTACAAAAAATAGCTGCATTAGCACGAGCAACATCCGCAGACTCAACGGACTCCAATGCAAACATTAAATTCGGTAGCACTGATTAATTATCTCCGTGTGTGTGTATGTGTACAAGTTAATTATGAGAGTTACACAAGACAGACAGAAGGAGGAAAGAAAGAAACATTGAGAGAGAAGAAGCAAAAAAAAAACAAAAAACAAAAACAGAAGGAACTTACAAGAGATAATTTTGAAACCATGCTTATGACGCCTGAAGGTCAGCGGGAACGATTATATGGTTTGGTGTGAAACCATCGTTCGAGCAAGACGTGTAACATTACTACAATCAAGACATAAAACACATTCACAGAGAAATACGAGCAATGTGTGTACACGGTAACATATTAAAGTATTAAGCCATTTACAGGGCGAGTATTATTGTAGGCAGCAAACAGACTCTATCATGTAAAGTGTACATTACTTAAACACAGAAGAGATACACATAGACACAACATACAAAGAACAACAACAATATACATACAAAAAAAAGCTTGCAACAGCAGCAAGAGCAAGAGCAGCAGCAGCAGCAGCAGCAGCAGTAACCCAAAGGTAATTAGCGGGCGGAAGTGATTAAGAAATTCCTCCGTGCTTTAAATACGTGCATGAAATTCAACCAACAAGACTCTCGCATGGAAATGGAAACCCCCGCTGCAGTAAGTACTTCATACTTGTGAATGAAATCAACAAAAAAAAAATAACATAACATAACATAGAAGGAAAGAGGATTTTTTTTTTCAAAATGGGCAATAATGCTGACAACTTGACGAGCTTTTTCCGACTCCATATAACCATAATACCTACATACCTATATAGCGTATAGTATCTGTATAGCTTACCTTGAGTCTCTCTCAGCTTAGAGATGTGGGGTTATACCTCATACTTACATACACATACAATGGAAAAACTACACAGAAACTTAAAGTACATCTTATATATATACATACATATATGACTCAACTCAGCATACTTCTATACTACACCCAGTAGATGTATGTGCACGTGTGTGTGACTGTTCTATCAATTAACGACTACAATGTATTTAAAATGTGTAACTACAAATCGTGTTGGTTTCGATAAAATCTTTATCTTCTCTAATCTCCTCCTCCCCCTCCTTCCACAGCATATTAGGACACACACACACACTCACTTACAGACACTCTCTCCCTCCGACTTATACTCCTTTCCACAGTACAGTGGAGAGCCAAAGCCGAGGGAAATACTTTTAAGTAATTAGTTGTTATCGTGTTAAAACCTAATGAGATAGCATATTATAAATTGTAGCATCAGCAAATTACATCATAAAAAAAACAACCCCTTTTGTAGCATTTCCTAACCCTATAAAAACGACGGTAAGTAGTACTTACATTAAACTTAGATAATCTATTACGATGTGTTTCTTAAGTGTATGCAGATTTCCTTATATCCGTACATATATATATATATATATGGTATAGATATATACCTTCCTCTATCATTTACAATTTGGTATGTTTGAACGCTCTTACGCAGGCGATACACTCATAGGTATATACATACCTAGATATATACTACCAGCATTTTATTTTTTAGCGATAGACACTATATACACCCCTCCATACAACCAACCACTTCTTTAACGGATAATTAGACAAGTAGTGTAAACAAACTATATACATATGAGTTGAGTTGCTAAAGACAATTAGACTAGATTGCCTCACACCACATTTTCTACACCCAAGCCAAAATAGACACCCCAACCACCCCCACACTCGAACCCACACAAACACATACAGGCAAACCAACCAACAGAACAGAAACACACTCTGCAGCACTTACCACACGCTATTACCACCACTTCACTACACATATAGGTATACACGCTACTAACTAACAATAAGCATTTACTATACAGACAGACAAACCAAAGCTAAAGCTAAAGGGAAGATGCGTATATAACGTTCCTCATATTGATTAAGTAAGTTTTTTTAGATACTAATTGTAGGGGTCAACTGATTTAAAGATAATTAAAAATAAAAGGTACACAAACTCAGGAAATTATCAAGTCCATCATCTTTGTGCATGTGGTACTAGAGGACCGGAGCATTCATTTAAAATGAAAAAATTGGGAGGTAAATGAGTGCTTTGGATCCAAAGTCCATGTGTAGTGTTGGCCACTTGTTTTTTGAATGGTAAAGGAGTCGATTTTGAGAATTTTCTGCAAAAAGTGTATGATTGGTTGATTGATTGATTGATAGATGGATGGATGGTTGAGTGATGGATGAATGAATGAGGTTGACAACAAACTAAAACAAATGAGTCCTAGTAGTCGTATAAAGAAAGCTATATATTATTCTATAAATATATATAAATCAATGATATATCGGCGGCGTGAAATGATAATGATACTATACTGCTACTGATATAATGGTAATGGTCATGGTAATATGATACACACTATACTGTTTTAAAAAGAAAAAACGTTTTTAGTCTATAGGCACGGTACTTGTAATTTGCATGAGTTCAATGGAAACAAAACTAAAAGCCTTGCAACTCATGTGAGCCACTAACAAATGATTAAAAAAATATGATGAAACCACCTAACCAATATTAACAAACTACTAAATATTATGACTACTGTAATATTAAAAACTTAAATAAATAAATAAAAAAAAATACAACTTAAAAGCATCCATTGCTTTTATTCACAAATTCAAAGTTCCATAAGAAAATAAACAAGTTTCCTATTTATTGATCAGCAATGATCAATTTTCCTATTAATATGACACTACTAACTAACTAACTAACTAACTACTACTAAAGTTAACTACTAATCAGTCTAACTATAAGTTACAATTTACAATATAACTTTAAAATACAATACAGTAGACAATTTGAGTGTAGACGGTACATATTTATCGGATACATTTATTACCTACGACCTACTCGTAAGTTTTAAAAAAACACTCACACAAAAACGATACAATTTTCACGTACGTACGTCTCGTCTTGTCAGTCAGGAAGGAATGGAGAAACAAATACATACATTCGATCATTCTCTATTTAAATACTTGATAATGTCTTCGTTCTTTTTTTTTTGTTATTATTATTGTTGTGTGAATAGACAGTCCACTACAGATGCTACTACAGAATATAGCTAAACAGATACTGTAAATCATAATAGTTTGCAATTGCAATATAATTTCAGGTAGAGATTTTCTCCATCAAAAAATAATGGAAAAAAGTGATTGTGCGTGCAAATGGTAAATATTATCTAATTGCTACTTTATTATTATGATCATACAGGGAAAATACCTACTCGTAGGGATTTATTGTGTCTTTAAGTATATAGTGTGCTGTTATCATAGTGTGAACTTTTTTTTTCTGTCTTGTCTCCATCAAAGTTTTCAATGCACTTTTTTCCCTTCGTTTCCCTGTATAAAAGCTTTGTACATATATAAACCTACCTGGGTACATCCCACTACTTATTGATGCACTTATTATTATTACCAATCCTATCTACCACCAGCCAGCACAATACAGATAATATGTACTATAGTGAGAACTAGAGAACAGAGAACCGTCACACTGTATCATTTCCCTCTCTTAGTACCTCATAATCTATAAATTTTTACTTTACCTACAACATACAATCAGACACTGTCTCATATTTATCATGTAAATAGACACATTCAACATTAGCTTAGAGTCTTACTAGTGACTTTAGAGTGAGAATTGGCCTATGGAAACGAAGGAATTACTTGGTTCACAGGAAGGAAATGCAGATTCTATGGTCATGCATGATATATCTTAGACTACTATGAAGAACCAGAACCTCCTTCGTCTCTAGCCTAGTCTGATTGGCACTTTGGCACTGGTGGTGGGGAAACAATTTCAATTGAAAGGGTGTAAAATTTTCCTTTTTTTTTGTTTAGTTTTTGCCAGTTTTCTGTCTTCATAATTTCCTATAAACTCGATATTATCTTAATCTTTACCTATCAGAGAATTTACGTGTAAATTACCCACCAAAGTAGTAATCAAATTCCGCTAATCATCTTTTAC
>JAQFZC010000343.1:0-56674 GCA_034695205.1 Dicyrtoma fusca | reverse complement strand
TATTCGTGTCTCTCAAGTCCGACCATTCCATATAATAAATATATTGGTCCCTATTATTTTGTGAACTGCCTGCCTCTAAATTTATTTGTGTCTCTCAAGTCCAACCATTTCTTGAATATAAATATATGGGTGCCTAATATTTTTGGACTGCCTCTCAGAATAAATCTACTGTCTTGGGTAAGTAATCGGGTCATTATTATTATTACTGTTTGTGTCAGTCGTTTAATATAAGTTAGCTTGTGATCATGACAGTTAGTAAAAATATATGAGCAAGCTGGTCGACATTTGAGTTGATGACATATATGGTCATTCAAAATGGGGCAGTGCTGACTATTACTGTCTCATGATTACATTATTGTGTCTTCGTGCTCTACGTTCAATAAATATATGCAAAACAGTTTTTAGACCCCTCTAGTATAAAATAATCATTTTTTAAAAATGCAAGACTTTTATTTTAGTACACTTTTGAAACTTTTAAAAATAAGAATGTCCCTACATATAATTACTAACATTGCACATTTATACTATTTTTATTGGTGCCACGTTCACTTAGTATTTATTTATCAGTCAGAATAGTTAAGAGTATTTTTTATTTAATATTTATAGACCGTTTGCCTGACTATTTGGTTATCTCAAATTGGAATATAATTACCTTGTCTAATATTTCTCACCCGTGCTTCAGGTTACATCTGCAGACTCAAGTGAGTAGCATCAGAGTATTTTATTATTTCTCTTTGCCATATATTTTTATTCATGTCTGGACGGGCCAACATTTATATTATGATTTCAAAACTCGCAAAATATATAATTTTTTATTAATAACATTAAAAATGTAACAGCGTTTTCTACTTGCAACTTTTAATCATATATTGGTGACTACGTACAATAATAATCATTTTGTTATCATGCTATTCAACTTTAAATTTATTAAATATTTATTATTGAGATAATAATAATGAATAACTAGACATTATTATTTTAATTTAGTAATGCCTTCTGCCTTCTGGTGAAAATGTATCCGACGACGGCCAAATAGTAGTTCTTCAGCGAGTTCGGACTCTGAAAATGAGTGGAAGAGTGATGGCAGCTCGGACTCAGAATCAGAAAAGGACCTACGGTAATAATTCACAAGAGAATATTCATGAATATTCTCGAGGAAAGGATTAGGATAGGATTTTTAAACACCGTCACAGAGGATTGTCATGGAAATGTGTACCCCAAATGATGAGCTATCGTTGCACGCCGAGCTAATCAGAACGTGACACTGGAAACAACAAAGAGTACCCATGTTTTTGCAAGTTCCGAAATTTTCAATCAGAAAGACTTTGCTCTATCGTATATCGCCTTAAATTTTTAGATTTAAATACGAAAACAATTAAGTGCTGTTACATTATAAAACAACGCATTACAAAAACCTACGGTGTATTAGGTAGTATACAGATACATACATACCATCTCTGACAGTTAAGATGTGAAGCTTCGTAAAACGGTGACTTCTAGCGTAGGCTAAGTTTACGTTTATGAGCATGTTATAGGAAGTACAAGCAACAACTTATTTTTCAATACTTAATTTAAGCACTTTGTAAAAACTATGTTTACTATGTACACTACTTTACTATGTCGTTGTTATGCAAACAAAATTACTGATGCTCACGTACTCCATTACACTCTGAAATGAATTAGTTTTTTCACAAGGGCTATGCAAATTTTTAATTGAGCTACTTGTTTTTTGTTATTACGTATGTACATGTATGAAAGTATTACTTGGCACTCACAAAATTAGCTAAATAAGCATAGAATTGTACTGCAAATTTTAATTCTAACACATGTCTGCATAGTAATTGTAATAACGCTGCACTGAAATTCTGAGATTATAATTTTCGAATTTGTAATCATTTTTATACATTTTTTATTTATCACTTGCATGAGAACTATTTTCACACTGTGAAAGCGTATAATATGCTTCCTACTATTTCGCTCGGATTATTGTTTACCAGGGCAGGACTAGTATTTTGAGCTGCGAAACGCAAGTGCTGTTTGGAGAGAATTAAATCATAAATCGCTCCAAGGCGGGGAAAAAACAATTCTAATATGCAGCGGAGCACAATGCACCGCGGACTCTACATTGGACTACATCTACGAAATAAGTGGTGTAAAATATAAAAGCTGTATGTATGTCCTAGTCCTAGGCCTACAGGGGATAGTTTTTTTAGAATTAGGTTTAAAAGTGGATGGCAGTTTCGTAATTCGCAGATAGGTAATTGCATGCCTTCATAGCATTATCAAGAATAATTATAATCGAATTAACATGTTTAGTTTTTGCAAAAAACTTTACATTTTCGAATACCTTTTTGCAATTAGTACGATGCGATGTTGCACTACGCTACTAAATGCATCTTTCTATGTTAATTTGTACACTTTTTTGACCTTCGATCATGATCTGACTCCTGACTGACACTTTCCAAAATTTCTAAGGTGGGTGGGTTTGCACAGTATTTTAAAGGAAAATAAACGAGAAAAAACCTCAAGCTTAAAGTGTGTAACTATGTACTTGATTGACATGGTTGCAGCCAGACAAAATCTTCTCAACACACAAATTCACTCGAAAGCTCAAGAAATAACATGACTAACAAGATATTTAAATGTAATTAGGTGGTAATGTTATGTTTTCGAGCCGTCAGATTTGCAGTATAATTACGTAGATGCACCTAAAGGCTATTCTATAAGTACAGACACAAACTTCGAACATCTGCGTAAAGCGGATAAAAATCAAGCGGAAGACCTTGGACAACGCAAATGTCAGTATCGACACCCCTCGCATACTCAATAACTACACTATTATAAAAATTAAGTCATGTTCTGCAAAGTATTGTATTATGGCTCCGTATCTCCATAATACTGCTCAGATTATATTCTAAATATTTATTCTGCATATTTTCATTTTCCTGCCAAAATATACACACAAAAACACTTGTTCTCCGGACACTTATTTGCCCTTCATTTACTTAAAAAGTAGTTTTTTTAAACGACCGACTCCAAACCATATAAACGTACTTGTTCTGAATGTGAAAGAATTCTACTGAAAAAAGACTTAAAAAATTGGGAACAAAATAATAATAATTTAGCAGTTTATATTTTTTATATTTTAACATTTAATAATGCAGTCACGTATGTAGCTAACTTCTTTTTTCATGTGGAGTGGAATCCACTTCCACTTAAAACCTCTTTTATCCTCCTTTCAGCACCATTATCACGCATATCAATGCATCCCGAATAATAATGAATACTGCAATATTATTGCTATGCATACACGGATAAGGTCAAAGCTAAGGTCAGTAACGAATACGAAGAGTTTTTACCAAAAACCAAACCCCTCAGTGAAGCATCACAACGTCAATATTTCATTTTTATGACTTGCATTTCCCTTTTACTCCCAGTCTGACTGCTACGCTGGACAAGATCACTATAGAACTCCTTCCTAATAAAAAGTTTTTGTTAACATCGTTTAACTAATGATTTTCTTCTAACTGTGTCCATTTGCAGTTGCAATTGCAGTTGGATCAGACTTCATAAAGTGTGCACAACTGATTAGTTAATTTGTGTTATAATCGCTTCAAAAACAAAGGGATTATTTGTGTTGCATCTTTGTATAAAATGCATTGCACGTTTCCAAAGGATGGAACTGTGAGATCAAAATTTAAACGCCTTGATGGGTCAACTTCTGTGTTTTTATTTCTCTTCGTTTCTATTGGATTCATTTTGACTGGAAGCATTAAGACCGCGGATGCCGCTCTGAAGGATGAGCAGTTACATCCTCAAACTGAGCTGGGATTCATTCAGAACTGTGCTGCACTACCTACATTTGGATCATCACAAGCGCTTCCAGTTAATGTGAGCTTGGTCACTGAGAACACAGCGAAAATTGAGAATGTAAGTTTATCGCTAAGTGGCAATGAAACTTCGTCTGCCTCTGATGAAAGGCATAACTACAACACCGGTAATTCGGGTTTTAAAGACTGGACCTGGAATCCAAAGCATTTGCTTAATGCGGGACGCAGGACAAGTTGGTTTGAAGTGAAGTGTAGCCAAAGGTTCCGGGAACAGAGTGACAATGGAACTAAGGGTGATAAAGTGAAATTATGGTAATTGTACTCCACAAATACAAATATATATGTCAATATACAAATACTTGTTTGGGCTTTTATTTCAATTGTAATTTTAGTACAAAAACTGGGCTGAGTGGAGAACTTCTTGTCCGTGACTGGTCATGGAAATGGGCTGCCGTTCCAGAAAGCATGTACTGCATCGTACAGAAACCAGAATTGGCAGAAGAGGAACGTGACCAGGAAACCAAGTTTACCTCGCACGAAGATGTCTTGGGCTCAATCTGCAGTGAATACTTTGACAAGCCGGTTATTTTTAATATCAATGTGCCTATCATAGTGGGAAAGTGGGAATTCGAAATGTACATATGTAGACTAATATTAAATGTTGTAATCCAGAATGTAAGTCTGAAAAGTAATTAATTACTTACAGAAAGAAATCTGGGCAAATGTGACAACGATCCGAGTGGCTCTAGGGATTTTAGTCTCGATCACTTCCTTGTTCTTCATCTTCATTTTGGTTGTTCTGGTCAATCAATGGAATAAACAAGGTTTGCCAGGCTGGCTCACAATGTCTTTAGTCATCACAATGTTTCTTCTCCATCTCATCAAAGGGCCTGAGCATATTTGGGGCACTACAAGCAATTCACAGACGGAATCGCCGTCATTGTTATGCACAATAGTTGGTAGGTTGTAGGTATTTATCCTATATCCTGCCGGCTGATTTTGCTCTATTGTAGCATTTCGGTCTATTTTGGTTTAAAACTTCCATTTACTGATTTCCAGGAATTAGTATTCACTTTCTTCATTTGTCCTCTTTCTGCTGGATGACCGTGCTGAGTTTTGATATTTGGTGGACTTTCAGGTACGATATCAGGAATAATCGACTGGGCCAAGAATTATAATTTTAAAATGTCAAATTGTATTGTATTCCTTTCAATTCTGAGAAATATGGATTGCGTATGAACTGAAGATTTCCATAATGCTATTAATATCAATTTGTTACGTTCAATTTCAGAAGCTTGAGGTTAAAGGCGAAACAATCGAGAAATATTGCTCGCTTTTTAATGTACGTCACGTTTGCATTCGGAGTTCCTGGTGTTATTGTTGGAGTAGGACTATTTTTGGAAAGCTTTTATGGGTAATTACTACGTAAAGGACTTAAAATCAATGTTATAATTACGCACACGTAATGTTTGTAACTGTTTACGTCATGCTTTTTTAGGAGGATAAAATGAATGTAGTAAATTGATGTTAATTACATCTTCTAAAATTTTGCCCTGTGGGACTGATCTCTATTGATTCCATTTACCCGTAAAATACAGAGAGGGAGACTGCGGTTTAATAATCACGCCAAGATACGGAAGCGGAATTTGCTACCTTCAACCACCCGCACTCGCACCCTACTTGATGTACCCCGTGGCACTCCTGGTGGCCTCAAATATCTGCTTTTTTTGCTCCACTGCTTACAATTTGAAACAGCATCGCAAATCATCAGCAATGGCTAGGGAAAATATCAGCAAAAATTCGGAACAGTAAGACCTTTGTTACCAGTTGTTACAGTTATCCATGCTTAAGCCTGTGAACTGGTGCTAACCATTGTTAAAAGTGAAGATAAGCGAAGATTTCACACACTATACTCATTAATAACTTGACAATAATATTTAGGGCCATTCGTTATTGCTTTGGTGGTCCTTATAGAGGGTGTTCGTAATAAAGTTTGTACACTAATGGACTAATTCGTCTTCCGAATTTCTGGTGCATTTGTATTTTATTATTAATTGTATTTCTTGTCTAATGTTCATTTCAGACTGGCATTATACTGGAAGTTATTCTTTACAATGGGGATTCCATGGACATGTGCTATGATTTCTGCTCTTTTTAATTTGGGAGCTATTTGGACAATTGGAATGATTTTATGCATCCTACAGCCTGTTTCCATTTTTGTCATCTTCATGTGTACTAGTGAAATGCGCAAAACTATGAAGACTACTTTGGAAAAATGGAAGAAATAACAAGGATCTTGTAGTGATGATGAGTGAGTTTTAATCTTCCTCAGATGTATGTAATACGTTACGTGTTGCACTAGTAGACTAAAATTAAGCCCTGAGGATTTGAGTTAACGCTATTGCTTTAACATTTTTAATATTCTACAGTTTGAAATGGATCGGACAGCACTTTTAATTACCTACACAAACAATTAAGATTTAGAGCATTAATTTAATTCGTCGCGGCGTCGGTCAACCTTTAGTCGAAAAGCAAAAATCTTAAGTTTAATAAAAGATTTTAAGAGGTGCTTGCCATTATTGCGGGTATACATGCAGTTGAGTTAAGAACGCGAAAATATCGTTTTTCATAAACGTTTTGGTGTCTTAGCAGCATTATGTAGTAGCTGTTATTGATTTAATTTAAATTGATTTCTCGTTTCTTACTCATATTAGGGGTAGGTACTGTGATGCGTTACACTATAATAAAATTATATTACATGTAGGGGTTTGTTTTTCATTTTGTGAATTAAATTAAGTAATTGATGCCATGTTAATACTTGCGTCAACGGTTTAATTTTGTAATCAAAAGGAATAGAACATTTAACAAAATAGCTTATTTATTGGAGGAAACAATAGTTAATGATAATGGGTTTCAAATAGAGCGTAATTGTTTATTTTATAATCTTAGCGACAGTGTCAGGCGCTTTAACTCGCAGCAGACGGGATAGGTACATATGTGTTGTAGACGACAAGCCCTAGTAAAATTTGTAAAGCCTTTAATCTGAATAAAATAAATAAAACACATTATTAAAATGATCTAGAACCTTGGATATAACTTCTGGTTTTTTCTCCGGCTTTCAAAGAACTCTGTTTCAGGTCCGGATATTCGAAAGCTTCCGTCAAAACCACAAAGCGTGTATAAACCTAGTCTGCACCAACTAATATAATTCGGGAAGCACTCTAAGATGCTCACAACGGATTTTATTTCTAACTCAGACTTGTTGATTGAAACTTGAATACATGATAATTTTATTCAAAACATCCCGTGTCGTGAGTATCCAACTCCATTGTACAAATATTGTATTCTGCCAGAATTGTTTTTAATTAAACAAGGCGAGAATGGCTGTACGGGTAATATACGCTGTACCATTATGTCATGTCATTTGTCCAATTTCACCATAGAAAAGAAACTACAATGAATGTAAATTATCTGTACTACTTGAAACCACAGGATTCAAAAACTATTCTTTTATTTCATTCAAGTTATTATTTATGTTCACGCATACACACATTGAGGTACTGCTACCGCATGTGTCTCAGTGGGTTCCCCATAGAGTAATCACGGCTCTTATTCAAGCCCCGGAAACTAAGTGTGTCCGTTTGATCAAAGTAGGAATGCCATTAAAATCAATCGGATTTTTTTTAACCTTCAGAGAAACCCATTTAAGCTATTGAGTGAGTACTGTTTTGAAACCGTGTACTTTATTTCTTTGAATACCATTTAGTTTGCTTAAACAGAGTAGGTCCGTGATACTGTGATGGTTCCGACCACGGAGAAATTGTGATCTATGATTTAAAATACGCAACTGTCAAAATTTTCTCTCGATCCCAATACCACGGACGTACTTATGTACTTACGTTGCAGATAGTTATTAAGTAGCAGATATCCCGTAAACCCATACATATATGGCCTATTTCGGTTTCACAAAAGATGTGCAGAACACTATTGGCAACATCACCATCACCTGCTTTCACCAAAAGCGAAAACACAATTTATTATTTTCTTCCAAAGGATGAAAAATATCACAACTAACATCTGTAAAAGTATGGAAAATGAAAACTACCTGACTTTCTTTCAGAAAAACCATAACCACAGCTCATGTTTAATTTTTAATTGATGGATTCTTGACCTTACGTAAGCATTGAGCGGTTTTTTGATTTTTTCCATTTTTGAATTTTTGCACGTGGTTGAGGTTAAAATTGCATGTTAAATCTTATTTAAGTTGTCACGAGCGACAAGGCCCTGGACAAAATAATTTTTTCCCCGGATAAAACCAAAAGGTGGCACCAAGTTTAATACCAGTAGAGATATACTATAGTCCATGTCTGTGACCACCAACATTTTGGTTGAAATCGGAAGGCACTTCGAGAAGTCTCCTTGTAAGCAAGATTCCCCCTACGTTTCGTTTTTGGGGGCCGAATGCCCAAGCGGCATACGTCCGGGTGTCAATTGTCTGGGGGTCAAACGTCCGGATACTCACAAATCTACATTGTTGTATGTCAGCGCCCTCCTGCGGAGGAATTTTATCAAGGCCGTCTAGAATTATTTTGGTTGTAAGCTAGGACAGCACTTTAGAAGCAAAATGAAAAAGGCATCTTAGTTTTAGAGCAGTCATTTTAAATTGTGAAGTTTTCCTAAATTGCTGTTGCAAAGTGGACGCATACTTTCATAATATATAAGCTTAAAGTCGAAGTTATTAGACCCAGTACCTTCAAAAACTAAAATGCATCACTCAATGGTCTTCTGACAGTGGTGTGCTCGAAAGAAAAAAAACAAAATCCTGTCCCGACCCAAGCAAGTCATGAAAGAAATCTTGTGAGGTACGAAAAATCTATTGCTTGTCAAATAAAGGGTTCAATTTGTTATAAGCAAGTGGAATCATAAAGTACAAAAATAAATCAATTTTAAATTAAAAGGATCGACCAACAAAACACTTAAAGTAGGCTACTCAATGTTGTTAGGTCCATAATATTAATGTACTATTATTTTGTTTGAAGTTGTATCTATTAATAGCAAGGTAGACATTAACGTAGTTACAGAAATAGTTTGAGCTTTAAGAACACAAAAATGAACAGTTGGCTTATGTCTACGGTTTCATTAAATACTGAAGAACTTTATCGTATAACAGCTTCTTCACATCCTTCGCATACAGGAAGTCCAAATGATTAAAGTCCCGGAAATTAACTTCTTCGGCTGCTACGACGTTCCCAAGTTCTTCGATGGCTCTCACAGAGTCCTGCTAGCAGACAGCACAGTATTTAAAGATCAATCTTTGATTTGATTTTAACATGCAAGTATTTGTAAATTACGTCATTCTTTTATTTTATTTCATAATGTGTAATTTCACGGACCTGAGGAACGGTCAGCCAATCATTCGGCGCATAAAAGGCGTAAGTTGGGACACGAACTGCAGATAGGTTGTAGAGAGGGGGGATCTTGGAATAATACCTTTTCAAATTACCTGCCACACCATAGTCATATTTTTGAAAGGTCGCACTCCGCACCCACTGCAAGTAGTGATTGAGGGTTCGACCCGAAGCGTCTGAGGGTGTGTGACTCACTACCATGACGTCTGTCCACTTTCAATTGTAAATAATTACATGTAAGAGTTAAAACAACTTAACCCTTCTTTCTAGGCATTTTTATACTTTTAATTAATTATCATGTGTGGAACTTATACGAATGTACTTACTTCGGTTCCTTGCTCCTTGTCGTAACCAACGACGTAGAACATAAAATTGCTACATCTGATCTCGCCAATAGGATCACAAATATATGGACCCAATATTTTCATAAATTTATTCAGTTTTGATGGAAATATCCTTCCGTCGTTAAAAATATCGACCGCGAACTAAAATTAGAACTCCCTTTACATTCACATAGTCAAATAAAAAATTGCGCTTTCTTTTAAATACTATGTAGATGGCCTAGATGGGTGTACAATGTTATGTGCTTTTTAAAGTTAGTACCTCGTAAATAGGAGATGGAGTATCAGCAATGAGACGTAAGGGAGTGATTGCGTTATGCACGTAGGCTACCGGAGCTAAAGCGATGAGCTTGCTAATTTTGTCTCCAATTTCTGGGTAGTAGTCCACAGCAATGAAGAGCATCGTGTTTCCCATGGAGTGTCCAATATACGTCAGTTTTGCACTTCTCGAAGCTCTCAAAATGTGGTCGAATACGGCAGGTATGTCGTAACGGCCCATTTCGTCAAAACTGAAGGTATTCAATGTGAAGCCTCTTAAATTATATTGATAATCATACTTCTGACAAGTACTACTATGCTGAATGTACTAACGAAGGGTAGTTACCTGAACTTCCAAAACTGTAGGTTGTCCGGTGACAGTGTCTCATGTCTCATTGAATAGTTATTTCCTCTGCAGTTCCCTAACCAAACATCGTATCCGAGATCAGCTAAAAGAAGAGCTAGCAAAATTAAAACGAAATCATAGTTGGTACTATAAGAACGTAGAAATGGGATTACTGTCAAAATTTACCTCTTAAAGAGAGTCTGGTTAACAAACTTACGTAAATTATTATTTTTGTTTAACTGTAGTAGCCAGTCATTAGAGGAGCAGAGTAGTCCGTGCTGGAGAAGAGCGGGTCCTCTGTGAGCCGAGATGTGCGGACTCTTCCTTCCATGAGGAATTCGGAACAGAGTTAAAATGTAGCCATCGTCTGTTCTCACGTGATGCTCTTCGACATGGTAGCCATACTTCACAATAAGCTGCGGCTATTATTAAGGTCATAAAACATTAAACATTAAATTATTTAGCAATTTTTGCAAATACAAATTCGGAATTTCGGAAAAATCTATTCACGATTTCTTACTTACTGTAGACATGAATGCTTCCGGTGGAGGGTGAAGAACGGAGTACATTTGATAGTCGGTGTCATCCGTAAATAATCCTGGGAAAGTTTCCTGCTCAGCAGTTAAAATAACTAGACTGATTATTTCAAACAAGATCAGTAGTGTTAACGTGAACCTTAGTTGACTTACGAAATACTCGTACATATTTAAATGTTTATTTCCATAAGAAATTCGATTACAACTGCAGTTATTGCACTTTTATTTTTTCCTTGAGTTTATAGAATTGTTTAGTATGTAGCTATAATAAGGAGTGCTAGCTCCAAATAACTGAACAATGTTCACCTCTCCTGTACGTGTGGGTTGATGCGTTCCCTTTCATGTTAACACAAGGACTGGACATAAAGAATAAAATAAAATAATAAAGGCACGAGCCCTGGTTTGTTTAAGTACGTGGAAGGCTAAGGGGCACTGTGTGGATTAGTTGGATTATTTTTACATTACAAATTCAATGGCAAACTCCAAGCGGTGACTTTACTAGTGTATACGGGTATGTACGCTCAACGCTCTCTTTCAAGCGTGTGTCCGAGTCCTGTAGGCCGTCAAACTAGTCGCTCAAACAAAATGTGTTTAATTATTTGGGTACAGTATCCTGTGACTGTGTAATCTAGTGTCTATCGAGGCTTGTGTAAATTAGGAGTGATTAACACTAATAACTTTTTTTAAAGGAATTTATTTAAATCGAATAAGTGATTCAGAAAGGAGCTTACAGATTTATTCTTTCTTAGCATTAAAGCATGCCATCTATACAGCAGCCGTAACAATTGACATAATTACATTAATAAATTAATGGTTATTACAAATTACGTTATTTTAGGTTCGTAAAAAGCAATATTTACATACAAGTCTTTGAGTTAAAAAAACAGAAGTGGGCGATAAACCATAAACACCCCTCGAAAATAATTTAACAGGAAAACGTAATAAGTATTTTGTTTCGGGAAGTCCCACTATTCCGCTAAGGATTCCATGACAAAGTCGTACACCAAATGCCTTGCATCCTTCCCGTACAAAAAGTCCATGTGAGTGAAGCGGGTGTCATTTACCTTATGATAGCCGGCTAGATTTCCCAACTCTCCCAGGGTTCTATGAGTGTCCTATACAATCAGTACAAAGTAATCAAGAAAAAGTTATTAACAGCGATTCCCTGCCCTTTAAAGACATCCATGCAATGGTGTCAAACACCGCACACATTCACATAGATATACAGAAACCAAGCAAAAAATAAAGAGACACAAACCCAGTTGTCTGCTTAACTATGTGCCTTGACTGCAAAACATTTACCATAATTCATTAGGATTATTAATAGAAGTTCATTTTTATTATTCCTTGCTAACCTTCATAACAGTGAACCAGTCATTTTCGGTGTACGCGGCGTAGACAGGAACTGGAACATTAGCCAGATTGTACTCACGAGGGAAAAACGAGCCGTAGTGGTACAGATTTCCAAAGAAACCGTGGTCATAGGCTTGGTATTTGTGAGAATGTAAGAACTGGAAGTAATGGAATAAAGTTTGACTGGATTGATCTGATGGGGAATGTCCCTGTATCATGGCAAGTGTTTTCTAAAAAAAAATACGTTTGGAGTAAAAACAAAATCATTAGTTGGAACATTTTTATGTGATTTCTATTTTAATATTATTTGTCAAACTGAGCGGTTTTCCAGTTTTTGCTTATTTATTGAGTACACACTTGACTTATTTGATCCTTGTTGACTCCTGTGACGTAAAAAATGATATTTTGACAGAGAAGTGGACTCATGGGCCGAGTACAGAGCATTGGACCGTATGTTTTTAGATATTCACTGATCTGGGTAGGAACCATGTGACCACGATTTAGAACATCCACCAAGCCCTTAATAAATTAGAGAAAACATTGTATTTGCAAGCAATTCAAAAACCAGTTGTGTTTATGAATATACCTCGTATAAGTGATTACATTACATATTAAATTTAACATAAAATTACTTTAGCAAAGGGGTTCATAGGTGATGATAAAGCACGTCCGGGTGACACAGAATTTCCTACGTACACAGTTGGACAGAGCGCAACCATTTTTTTGATTTTAGAACTCAAACTGGGATTATACTCGAAGGAAACAAAGAACATCGTTGTTCCCATGGAATGACCCACGTAGTTTAGCTCCGTTGACCTGGTCGCACCAAGAACGTAGTCCACAATTGCTGGCACGTCATATCGGCCCATTTCATCAAAACTTAAATCATAATAATACCAAAAACAATAAAATTATTATTCAGTCAATTGTGGTAAAACCTTTTACTACTGGGGATGGCAGCTAAAGTATTGTAATACCTGAATTTCCAGAATCGTACGTCATTTGGATTCATTGACACGTGTCTCATGGAAAAACCATTCCCTCTAATGTTTGCTACCCAAACATCATAGCCTTTGTCAGCTAGCATCATGGCTAATTAATGAAATAAACTTGCATAAGTCACAAATTTAAAATTAAATTCACCATACATTCGAATGGAAGAATGGGTAAAAGCTTACGAAGATTGTTGTGAGGTTCGTCCGCGTTTAAGAGCCAGTCATTGGAAGACAGGAATAGTCCGTGTACAAGAAGAACGGGCTCCTTTGACTCCACTAAGCTGTGTCGACGTTTGATTTTTCCGTGAGGAATACGAAACAAAGTTAAAATGTAGCCGTCACCTGTTCTCACCTGATGCTGTTGAACTGGGTAACCGTAATGTACAATTAGTTGAGGCTGTAAAGAATACAAACAAGAACTATTACTATGTATAAGTAAGGAGGTACATAGATACCACATGATATTAAGCGAATACGACTAAGAATTGCTAAAATGTAAAAACTTTATTAAGCCAATACTTTAATATAAGTTTAAATTTTAAAAACCTGACAACTTACAGTTGACATATGAGCTTCGATAGGCCAGTCACTTCCCATCATATCAAAAAGGAGATTATTTGATTGGGGACGAAGTCTTATTAGAGGATCTCCATCTCGTGCATTTATTATTCCCGTAAATATTAATATCCCGCATATGCAGTTTGGTGAGAATAAGAAACGCTTGAACATAATCCTGCAATTTTACGCCTGTATTTGATACTAAAATACAGCAAATATAATGACAGTAAAGATATTTACTTAATTATGAAGTTAATTGAAAGTCTAAAACTCGTACAATTATTGTGCATTAATAATTGACCTATAATTTTGAAAACTTGAGAACTTTCACTACTATCACCAGCAAAACTCGTAAGCCATTTCCTAAAGATTTCACTGACACTTACAAATTAAGCTGTGGGCTTGAGATGCATGCTAGTTGACCGCATCGGAAGTACTGGGGGGAAAGAGTTGACTCTTGTCTCATTTGGTCGCATACAGGTAGATTTAGAGGATTACATGGAAGGGAAGGGTCGTTCGTATAAGCGAGGTATCATTTAGGATTCAGATCGTCTTTTGTGCGAAGCACGAGGAAATGAATACCTTCCTCAGTCAATAAAATACTCGTGGCTATTGTATGTCTGTTCACTTCAGTACGGTACACTTAATTTCTACAAAGTCTCCAATTCCGTTGGGTCCATATGGGGTATATTTAGTCAAATTATTTGAATGACATATGGCACATGGCACATATTTGTCACTTATTTGTACCTAGAGTTAGACCTATTCAGTTCATATCAGTTTCCCATTGTGTTGAAGGTGAGACACGGAAACAAAAAATTACAACATAAAATGATGTTACAAGTCACTTTTCTATGAACAGGTTTGAATATTTTGGACAGCTAGGCAGCCAGCATTATGAAAATATCCGTAGGTGGGTGGCAGTGACTTTGATGGATTTGACGTAGTTCTAAATGAAATTTTGCAAAAATAGCCAAAAATCACATTTGCTACATCAATAGTAAGTAATTGCTTATTTGTGAATGGAAGTTAACTGTTTCGTAAGTTGGAGAAGTGTTCATTTTTCCATTAATTAAATTATGAATGACTTCAAATAGAAATAATTAATGCGGAGTAAACTGGACTTTAGGTTGTAGTTAAAGGTAGGTTCCATGGTTCCACCTTCTTGTGCGTTTATTATGACTAAGGAAATAGAGTCCAAGAAACTCGAACCTCTACCGTTTTGAAAGAAAAATCACAAATACATAGCACAAGGTATGCCAACTGGTAAGTGAACATTAATCTGTCTGTACGAGCCTTCCTATTGTAGGCATGTGGGCCATTGGAGCTAATTAGTCAATTTTTCAGGTCATACTGTTGGGATTCATGTGAACGTTACAATTGCAATCACAATTATTGTACATGGTTTATTGCAGCATTTACGGCTAAACTTTTCCTTTGAAATGAATGCCTTAATGTACTGCATTTAGGTACTTATAGTATTAGCTGTAAGGGCCAAAACAATGTCAACAAGGATTTTTTAATTTTTTTAATCGAAACATTTGGTCAGATGCACGGTTATCAGTTATGACTATGCATTAGGCTCAATAGGCTACAAGCGCAACGCAACAACCGAAACATACATACCTAGTACTAACTGTCCTAAATGTGATCACTTTAATTTTTCGAACTTCAGCACTCGGTATCTTTTTACCATGGAAGCGTTCAGCTATGTGATACATACTAAAATGCTTCCCAGAAATTTTTTATTGTTCACAAAAATTAATAGCAGCAGATGTCTAAAACTGTGTAAAGAATATCGTGTTAAATGAAAGAAGTCACAGAAATCACGAAATTACAAATGGGCCCTAAATGTGATCACCCCTGGTCCTAAATGTGAACACGCCGAAAACCAAAAGATTTCGCTTCAAATCAGGGTTTCACGTACTCCTAAATATTATTTTACATATTACGTACATTTCGGACACGTTTTGATTCCACTCTTGCATCAACAAACGTAGTTAAGCTTGAAACAAAAATTTTGATAATCGTAACTACATTTTATGCGATTTTACGAAAAATGTAACCAAAACAGAAACCTAAATAGCATAATCAAGGAGACAACAGCTTAAATTGTTTAATAACAATAATTGTAATTTATTGTGCAAAACTTTTAAAATTAGTACGGTTTTTTTCTCGAGTTGCATTTTGTATTGTCAGTATATGGGGATATGCATGGCACTTTCCTACCAAAAATATCAGTCGTAAGTAACAGTATGCATAAATATATTAAACATCATTGCACTGTTGTACAAGCAGAAACTATTTAAAGCATTTTCACACCTCTCATCTTGTTCAAATGAGTAAAACAGGGCGTGATCATATTTAGGACCTTACCCCATTTTTAGGCTGTTTTCGTTTCGATTTAATTTGCCAGCAACAAGATAACATAAAATCATGCCCTTTGTCTTTAATTAGTACCTAAAGAACCTGTCTACACGTGAATATCTTCAGCGAAAAAAAATACTTGATTAAAACCAAAATATTGAAAATTGAATTCAGCCATTTTGAATTTGAAAAACAGAAAAAATTGAATTTTTACACTTTCAATTTTTTAAGCAGGAACTTCCAAATTATGTGGCGAAAAGAGGAGTGGTTAGGCTTTCATTTGCACCTAAACTTAAATTTTTGCCACCACCGGTTCAAAAACGACAGCCGGTGTTCACATTTAGGGACTAATCACATTTAGGACGGTTACTACTACTCATAATATGCTGGAGCATACATGAGTAGCTCTGATTTCAAATTGTGTCTTCAGTACGAATTAATTTTTTTCCTTCTTCATTCAACAAGATTACATTTAGAAAATACGACGTAGTTTTTTAAAAACATTGGATGCGATACATATGGCATCGTTGAAGATTTAAAAGTTTATTATGCGAACGGGAATATTTGCAAATAATATTTTTGACGGTGCAGAGCAGCTAAAGAATTTTATGAAGCGAAAAGTATGCCTGTATTTGTATTTGTTTTTTGTGTGAAAGCTATAACGACTATGATTATGAGTTTCAACTAGACGCAACATTGTTTGTAATTGCACATAGTGTATAAACATTCTCTACTAATCCTCAGGTCACTGCTCAACACAATAGTTCATCTGATAAGAACGTAGGATTTCTATTCCTCTTTTACAGACATATGAGCCAGTAAATAATCTTCCTATTTCAGGGTCAAGGATTTAATTCCAGCACATAAATATCTGTATGATTTTATGAGGAAAGATGTAAATGTCAATGATGTTATCCATGGTTTATTGCACAATTTTTATTTAGGTATATGTCGTGTTGCAGCTGAATGATTAAAATTACACTATAAGTATAAACGCCCACGCATCCTATGTATTTCTATGTATGTATCAATTAATGAATAAATCGAGCCATGAAGAGAATGTCTGTATTTGGAAAGCTACGTGTGTCGCATGCACGTGGAGGCACTATTACATTTGCCATCATGTTAGAAATTAATTGGTAAAACTGACCCTCCAACATTGAAATATTAAAGACCAGAATCAAATGTATTAAAGTAATTACTGTAAATCTGCTCAAATTCCATAATATGTTTTGCATTCTTAGTTAAACCTAATTAAACTTATTTATTGTATGTTAGGTAATCTGCTGCTAATACGATATTAATCCCTCTTTGTACTTATCTCTAGCTAAGTTCCTGGTCATTCGATAATTTTTAAATATGATACATAGTTAAGTTTATATAATTCTCTTTAATAATAATAATAATTGTTATATTCGCAATACCTACGAAAAGGAACGTGTGAATTCTACTTGAATAGCTTCCCCCTGCTTCAAAAGATATTAGTTGTGCTATTGACATCCTTTTAACTGGTTCTTTGGCTGCTGGGACTGATTGAGCAAGTAAGGAAAATGAAATTTGTTGGTGTTTTTTCGGTTGCCACCACTTTACTCTGCTTAAGCAGTGGCCTTTGGCCATCAGAAGCAAACATTGTCCGTTTACTTCCAGCGGTCATTTCAAATGTCCTCGGAATCGTTCATGAAGAGCCTCCACCAGAAGCTTCCATGTCAACGGTAAATAAATAATTCAAATCCTGACTAATGGGTTCAGTACTATCAAATAATCAAATCTTTTTACTCATTACAGTAATAAATTAATTATTTAGCTGTAACATTGTAATAGTTTAACTTGTATTTTAATCTAGCCTGAAATCATAACCTACCATGGGTACACAGTGGAAGAGCACAATGTCACAACCGAGGATGGCTACATTTTGACAATGTTCAGAATTCCTCGTGGAAAGACCACGAATGCGACAAAGGAACCTGTAATAGTTCAGCATGGACTCCTTTGTTCCTCCAATGACTGGCTGCTAATTGAGCCTGAGGATATCTTACGTAATAAACTTAATTTGACGATTAATTTTCAATTTATGGACTGTACAGGGCACTGCGCTGTAATGGTATATTTTTTACTTGGAATTTTTGATGTAATATGTTTTGTTTTGTCTGCAGCATATTTGCTGGTAGAAGATGGTCATGAAGTTTTTTTAACGAATTGCCGAGGAAATAATTATTCCATGGCTCATGTAACACTGTCGCCATCGGATCCAAAGTTCTGGAACTTCAGGTAAGTACGTTTAAAAGTTATCAGTTGGACCCTACTTTTTCTGCACTTTCTGAACGTACGTAAAACTTCAAATAGAGCCCGGGTCCCTATTAGAACCCGGGTCCCTAATAGGACCCGGGGTCTGGAGGTGAGTTTTTCTATAACCCCATGCAAATCCAACCCCTAATAGACCCCGGGTCCCTCATACAACCCGGGTCTGAGGACCTACTTTCATTTATAACCCGGGGGGTTCTATTTGAAGCTTTACGGTAGATTAGTAGTTTGTACAGTTTCTTTGAATGATTTGTATATTGTGTGGATTATTTTTTGAAAATTTGACAGTTTTCATGAAATGGGAGTGTACGATGTTCCAGCCGTAATTAATTATGTTCTTAAAATAACCAACTCTTCGCAGCTGTACTGGGTTGGACATTCGATGGGAACGACCATGTTTTTCATTGGAATGGTGAGACATCCCGAGCTGCAGTCGAAAGTGAAGAAAATGGTGGCTCTATCGCCTGTAGCTTACATCAACCATCTTAAAACAGTTCTTGGAGCCTTGGCTTTTGCACCTCCAACCGCCACGCTGGCAAGCAGTTTTTCTTATAATACCTAAGCTTACACTTTCGAAACTATAACTTACCATTTTGTTCCAATTTGTGTATAAATTCAATTTCAAAATTATTACTGTTCGTAGTTATTTTGAGCCTATCAGTCGTTGTGTGAGACACACTTTTTAATCCGGATAAATAATCATTTTTTATTCGTTTTAATTTTTACATTTTACAATCTGTACAGCTCCTGTTTAATTTATTAAGCGGAGGACGTGTTATACCTTCAGTTGTGAATCAATGGATAAATGACTATGGTGGCGAAACATGCACGGGCACGGCACCTTCATTGGCGTGCAACAATATTATGTTCCTCATTGCTGGATTCGACAATGAGCAAACTACGAATGTATGCCTTTAGCTTAATTTAACATTATCAATCTAACTTTTCTTACTAGTTAGTCTAACGATGCATTTGCAAAACTAACCTTTTCAGCATATTTATATTTTTCAAAAATTGATTTGTAATGGTATATTTCAGAGAACAGCTTCCATGATCACAAGTCACACCCCTTCGGATGCTTCTGTAAAAACTTTAGAGCATTACTTGCAGTTCGTGAGAACGGGGGAATTCAAGGAGTATGGGGATGATTCTGATGCCTTTTATAATTTATCAACTAATCGCGTCCCAACACTCGCATTCTTCGGAGACAACGATTTGTTGTGTGTGCCACAGGTATTTCGAATAATTAAGTTTCAGCTGCTCGTATTATTATCCGCGAATTAACGACTACTCTGAAGTGGGTTGGATCTCTATATGTTTCTGTATTACTACCATTGTTGATTGTAGGACGCAAACAGAGCCATCAGCGAGCTTGGAAATGCTACTCCAGTTCGGGTTAATTTTACAAAATTCAACCACTTGGACCATACTTATGCAAAGGACGTCAAGACCCTTGTCTACAACAGGCTTGTAGCCTATGTGTCGCAATAATATGCACTAATCAGTGGCGTACACTCGTGTAAAATACCAAAAACAAAGAATAAACCTAATAATTTAGTAATACAATCGCGTAAACTGATTGTAAAGTTGAAAAATTTGCAAAACATCATAACTACATAGATTTTCCTTTAAATTCATAAGGGTCTGTTTTTTAAAGCTAAATTAACTGTCCTAAGGATTTTACAACGATATCCTGAATAAACACTGAGGGTCTGCTGCACCCATCAAATGAGCTCTTAAACTCCTGATTTTCAAATTTGTCCCTTTTAGCCTGAAAATGTATTCGGTTATAAATTCATGTTTATACTAACCTGGTTATTACAGATTGCATTTTTAACCTTAATGCCTTCGGCATAGCATTTAAATTATAATATTTCTGTTAAAACAATTCCTGTTACTTTCACGAATGAATGACTTTGATTCTCACAGTATCATTACTAGCTGCAATGTAAAGTTGTGGAACAGAAGTTCCAATATTTAAATTCCCGGTCCTGGTAATAATAAACTGATAACACCCTTTGGGCTACTGTTTCAACGTAGGTAGGTGGATTAAAACACTGAACTAATTTGAAATGTGACTGTTTGTTTCTTAAAGAAGGTAAAAAAAACCCAATTTTTTCATCCTGAAATATCAAATTAATGAAATTACTTGTCTTTTATACAAATTTTAGTGCCACATTTAAACTCGTTTCAACAACTGGTAACATCACATTTACCTACCTTTCACATTCAGAAAGGGAAAAGTCATATTTACCCTGATTTTGATACGTAATCGTAAACTCATCTATTTTATTATTCGGTTTCAAAACCAAGTTTAAAATCAATCTTTATGACAGAATTAAACAGTTTGATACTTCAAAGAGAATGTATTTTCTCATGACCTAAGTCATATTGCATAGTGTTATGTTAGGTAATTTTTAGGTCACTTGGCACAGCATCAACTATATTCGACCGCTTTTGATAATTCTTTTAGCCTAAGATTTTCGGTCACATTGTTTTTGCAAAAACGTTGGTTTAACTAAAATCCATGGTTCTGAGATTAAGTTGTAAAGCCCAAAGACCACAGCTGTTATTCCTCCATATAATTCTACGAGCATATGGTAACCACGATCTAAAACGATTGTGAGAAAACTTTTACCGACAACTATAAAACCCCTGGTGATTATTTTACCTGATGGACCAAGTTTTGAAATTAATGGGAATCTTATAACGTGGGAAAAATTTAAGTTTAAATTCAGGTACAATTTTTTAGTTTGTTTCTTTTTAAACCACACCATATCCAACCCATGTACCTTGCAGTAAGAAATTGTGATCCCTGACATCTGAATTTCATATGAAATATGATGCAAAATAAAGCGGTCGAGCTGCACATCCTTGTATAATTATAAATAAAAAAGGTAATAACATCAACGAATGACTTTATTTCACGTCGACAGAGTATACAATAATATTGAGATGCATTAGACACCTAACGTTGTAAAGTTTAATTGAAAGATATTGGAATGAAGTTTAATGGCCGTTGAGTTCAATCTTGTCATTATTTTTATATTTTGCTTTTTTTTTGTTTAGATCATAAAAAGGTTTGTTGGTGGGATTTGGTTAGGTGATTGACAGGTGGGGGTGAACTCCGAGTTCATCAAGCACACAGATTATTATAATTTGAAGCAAGCAAATACAAAAGTGAACGTAATAAACGTCATTATAATTATTATAAAAGAGATCGTGATAGCTGACGCAGCAGCTTCTGGCGTATAATACTTTTAATTCTTGCAATGTTTTGTCCTTTTTTTTATCTCAACGATCCGTGCACAATGAATAATGCCTTCGTTAAAAAAATTACGGAATTAAAACAACAGGCATCCAAATTACTAAAGTAAACATTAGTTGCAATGCAAAATGTATATTAAAATTCGGGTGCTTCTCACTGGCTACGAAGCAATTAACATTTAATGTCATTTTAAAAAACTTAGAAAATCTACACCAGCTTGTTTTTTTCATATTTTTTTAAGAGGCAATAAGTGAAAATCCAGGAGGAACAAAAGATAGCAGTGTGATTTGTTTTGATTGGTCCGTTTGCCTCTGTCTACGTTTTTATTAAAATGAGCACCACGAGCACTGCTGCCCACTGTAACCTATGATATTTCTTGACTTACTTTTTTCTTCGAGTGAAAATGGTGTTTACCAATAAATAGCAGTCAGCAGTGCAAGCAAACAGTTGCTTGTAAGCACTAAGCAAATGCAATAGAAACTACACTATGTGCATATATGTATTTCACGGAAAGGCTGGATGCGTCTTTGTCTTTGTTGTGACTTAATTAAGAACTCTTACCTAATTAACTACGACTATGCTTACATCAGAATTATTCTTAACTCTTACACTTTTTTTATATTTGAATGTCTTGTGATTGTAGAAATGTAATTTAAGTACTTTGAATTTTTTGTAATATTTTGTCATTATTACCTCCAGCGTCAGAATACTATGTACATAAGTATGCTGCTCTGGAGTATGAACCAAACTCGAGCCTTGTAAGGAATGAGAAGCAAAAGATCCAACAACTGTAAGAAGAAAAACTCTAGCAAAGGGAAAAATTTAACTACGAAAACCAATCCAGATTCATCTGTAGTTGCTAGCACAAAAAATCAAATAATTCCACCTAAAAACGATAATGTACCTATGTACAACAAGAAAGAAAGAGGGAAGCGATGTACTATGTAAATATTTTTTCAAATACGAAACAAATATAAATATTGACTTACTATAACTTACGGCAATTTAAAAATATCTAATGGTCCGAGTTACATCGAGCTTTGTTGATCTTTCCCTTCTCTTATTGATAAAAATGACTAGGGAGTACGTATGAAAAATATTTTGCTGATAAAACTAGCCGTTAAGGTTCACTATTATTATTAGGTACTATTCTATAGGTTGAAACACAAACTGTCGAATACTTACTACTGTCATAGTCCGTTCATGATCGAACTGGTAAACAAAAACAACCTAGCGGGAGCACAGACGGGATACTTGCTTACATAAAAGCTTACTCTTCTTCCTCCTGATCTGACAGGGTCGGTTGACTGATAAGCAGTTTACGAGGAATTGGCGGTGGTTCATTGGAGTAGTTGGTCATCATTTGAGCGACTGGCTCGGGGACTTCAGCGGCGGGTGGGGCTACTGGCGGGATTGGAGCCGGGGGAGGTTTGGGTGGCGATAATGCCCGGAATTTAGTTTTCCCTCGACTCACCATTAGCATGACTCTCCACGGATTCAAAGACTTGACTTTCTTTTCTTCTACTTTTTCAACGACGGTAATTTCAACGTCGGGTCCAGCTGATCCGTGGAAAGCTTCTTCCGGTGACGGGTCTTCCATGACAATCATAGTGGGCTCCAGTTCCTTTGACTTCATATAGCCCGTCAACTGCATGGGAATTTCTGCTAAAATCTCTTCAGCTAACTGCCCTGCAGCCATTAAATTTGTAGTTTCTTTCTTGGAATAATTCATAGCTTGAAGTGTGGCGTTCATTGTTGACTCCCCAGTTCGTTTCATCCAAGACTCAGCACTTCGATACTCAACAAACTGAACGATATCTCTATCGGCAACTTTGTTATTATGCGTGAGTCGTGAGCCGTCTCCGTCCAATTCCTCCATGGAACCAAAGTCCGACTCCCCCACACCAACAATCACAATGGATACGGGTAAATAGGAAGCCTTGATGAGTGCCTGCAAATTGTGAATTGGTTTCAAATATATCCATCAGCTAGGTAGAAACTCAAACTCAAAAGCCAAAGGTAGGATTTAAATTAACATTATAACTGACTTCTTTTGTTTGAGGCATGTCCGTGATGACACCGTCAGTGATGATGACAAGGATGTAATAGTGCTGTCCTGGCTTTGCTTGTTGGGCCATGGAGGACATACGCGTTATAATGGGTGCAAAATTTGTGGGACCAAACAGCTGAACTCTAGGGATGCAATTTCTGCAAATGGTTGGTAACAAACAAAAACACTCATAGTAGACATTCCCTTGAGTTACTAAAGTAGAATAACAATATTAGTAAATTGTAAAACCAGGTTTATTAGTTGTGTAATGGTTTACTTGTAGGCCCTGAGCACCCCATCGACTCCTTTACAATTGGGAGTTGCACTTAAAGTAACAGGGAAGAGATGCGAGGTGTCTCCAACGGGTGGGATCCTAGCTCCAAAGCCATAGACAGGGAAGATGTTTGTGTTATCGTAGTCTTTTATGATATTGCCCGTTGCTGCAATGGCTTGTTGGTACGCATTCGTTTGCTTCGGATCAGGCGATATGTGATGAAGGGAAGTTGAGTGGGTGGGATCTCCATTCGAACCTGACAAGTAGCACAAATAATGAGAAATCTTGTATATAGAAAATTAACAAAACCAAATTTAAAACTTGAACACTTTGTAAACTGTGACTTGATCAAGTTTATAAAAGAAACTGTTTTTACTGTAAGCAAATATGTAATATAATTACATAAGTATTGTATAAAGTAGGAGCTCATTGTCTCCCTTACTTGTAAAATCTATGGAGAAGCAAAGATGTATTTTCGTCCCAGCCTGAACAAAATCCAAAAAGGTGAAAACGGGCGTGACAGTGCAGGTTAAGACGGAAATCGTGGATTGCAGTGGCTACAACAGTTAGAAATATTATTCATATTTGCAAAAGTATTAAGTTGAAATTATTCGATAGATTGCAAACTTGATCGCCCACTCTTACTTGACCATTTCGCTTCATGAGCTGCAGTCGTTCATCAGATCCGTTCGACATTCGATTGAGCGTCGTGTAGCACAAACCAATGAGGGCATCTTCCCCCTTTAAAGTTTTCTTCCATGCTTCAATTTTCAACTGTCGGTCTTTGTCCCCGTTACATAAACTCCGTCCAGGAATAGTTAAAGACTCCCAGATGGGATTTGCACCACGTATCTCTTTGCTCCGAAACACAACCAAGTAATTACCACCGTCATTACACTTTGATATCACGTAAAACGTTTTTGCCATCCAACAGTCCATACACGAAGACAGGGAACCCCCACTCAGCTTTAAGAAAATCTTCATGAAAACAAACAAATACAGTGTCATCAGACTCAGTATCAAACCGAACTTGCTTTATCGAAATTGCAAAAAATAAAAAACGAAAGACCTTAGTTACGTTAGGTAATTAACAAATCACATCTGTAGGCATGCAAGTACAGAAACCTTCCTATAGTCAAGATCCAGTATAGCGGTTCTCTCTATTTAGTGGTCTTTCTAACTTCGAAGTAATTTGCTTTACGAGGTAAACTACTCTGGTACAGTGGTTTTGAAAAGCCCCTAATTACTGCTATTAGTGTTTGTAAATCTTTACTACATAGTAGATCCCACTGTCTCAAGATTCAGTTTATTCAATTAATTTCGAAATTTCAGTTTTGACACTGTGTTTTACGCAATGTGCCTACCTAGTTAGTTTTCAATTCTTTAGTTATGTAGATTTAAAGACATTTAATTAAGCACTAAGTTAGAGTTAACTCCTTGAAGAATGGCTTTAAATGAAACTTCGCTATAACATATTATTCATTGTGGATCTACGACTTGCACATAGTAAGCTAGTAGTATATATTCTGTATTATTAGATAGGTATGTAAAAAATGCTCATAAATCTTAGAATCTTCGAAGAAACTGACACAGGATTTGCAAGACTGCCCTAACAATAAGTAAGCATACTGGCGCTGAAATTCGGAAGATACTGAAATGATTTGCTTTTATGAAATACTTTTCGTACGTTGCATTGTATATATACAAATTCCTAGCAGTTAATAATGCTTGGCTCTACTTTTCTCCAAGTGGAGGAAAACTATCGCGCTTCCAAATAGGGAAATGATTTCGTCCTACGCACATCGTCTGGCTACATTGCGTCGTGATTTCCTACGCAGTGGTACGTATATACAACTCATCCTAGCCTATGTTGTGAAAGCATACATTTTGTTCATTAATGAAGAGAGTGGTTTTGCATTAGTTTTTTTATAATTAGCCACAATTTTTAGTAGAGCGAACACTACAAGTAATATTGCGTGAATGTACATCTTTGAAAAGATACAGCACTTCCTTTTCTAGATCTGGAGTTGAAAATTCAAGAAAACGGAAGCTAAAGCAAATGCAAGAGTTAAAATGTATAAAGTGGAAATAATTTCAGGCATCGATCCCTTACCTCATCCTTCAAAGTAGCTAATTCTTCCGCAATCAAAATCATGGACCCATTCTTCCCCACAGTTGAATCTTCGAAAGACTCTAATTCCGCCGCGTAACCTTTAGAACCCGCCGACACAATGTTAGCTACCGTACATTCTAGAAAACCAATACCGTCTTGAGCATCTAAAAGAGCGCTGGGAGAGTCAATGTCATAGATCTCAAAGCGGAGATTTTGTGCTTGTTCAAATCTGTACTCCATCGTTAGCTGTTAAGAAAAAGTTATTGAATAACTTCAAATCAAGCTCTGCACTGTCAGTATGTTCAATAATATAAGTTTTATTATCATTATGATTTAGTTTAAATATTTGAAAGTGGACTAAATATACTATTATTACCTTCTGAACAAAATCAGGATTTAAATTATTTTCGATTATTTCCGTACGTAATATTTCCACCCATTTTTTTGTGTTAAAAGGTTTGTTGTAAATAATACATATGGGGTCGGATTTGGATAAGACGTCTTTATTTGCTAAATTTCTGTTGAATAGAAATTGAAAACACGCATAATACATTTTGCGTTAAAAGAAAAGGACACTTGTACGCTTAAATCAAGCTTTGATCATGTGCCTCTGCATACCTGCATGATATAGAAATTTCAACAGTCGAGGTGGCATTCATTGCGGTTCCAGGCTGGAACGTGGGGTCTACGGCTTCCTCCCTGAAATCAAAACCAAACTGAAAAATACTGGCACGCAACTCTGTTACGCTATTTTTTAATTTATTATAATAAAATTCTGATATAATAATTCTTGGGAAGCTTACGCCGGAGGAGCTGCTCCAACTTTGTTACTCATGATGATTGTTCTAGTTGATATATAGCTTGTCAATTTTTAAAATGGTCAGTTTTTCGATATTAAACTTTCAGTAGTTTTCCATTTGTTAGGTACACATCCGCTTTTTAATTTACACGTATAAACGTTTCTGTATCACAAACCACTAAAACAGGTACAGGCCTTTTTCACATCACAATAGAGAGACGAATGTCCATTACATGCACTGTCACATTTCTCACTCAATGGAATTTTGAATATTTGAATTCACCAAATAATCCAAAATGAATGGAAAAACGAATGTAAAGTCAGAGGTGACTCCTACATTGCCATGTACCGTGAGAAATTCACAACCGACAGCCCAGGCCATGTCAGTGCAATATCCGGCGAATGAAGAATCAAATCTGTAGCAGCACTTCAAGACTGACAGTCATTTACCAGTGCTTAGGAGTTTGACTTTTGACAATTGCCCATGAATGAGGAAAACTTGGAACTGGGAACTGGACGTGGTTGAACTTTGGATTTTGTCCGACTAATCCGTGTACTTAATGCAAGACGATAATATTAATACGAAATGAGGAGATTGGTAACGGTGACGTTTGTGTAAGTTCGTCCACGGGTTGACTAACTGGTGAAACGTAGCAAGTATTCTTTCGCACTCAACTGGGTCTGAGATCCGAACGTTGTATTTACGCTGCCTGGTCGTTGTGTTTCTGGGGTCTTGACGCCAGTTCGTTTGTCCAGTTGGAGGTGCAGACTAGTTCACCACACCATGTCAACGTGTAGAACATACATATTGTGTTCTCCAGTGTGCCGGGCATGTATGTACGCCTCATATAACTCTCTGATTAGGAGGCTTGCAAATACGACGTGGTGTTAAAGTTACACCTATCTAAAGTTTATTGGAGATGCAGAAAAATCGGTTTTGATTTCCTCTCCATTTGCATATAACATTTTAAAAAATGAAACTTAAAACTTGTTTAAAAAGAAATTCTGTTTCGTATACTGAGTCCATTGGGCAATCCTCATTGGAGGACAGTGATGACCTTGTTTTGTTAATAAAGTTCGTCTTTCTCTCTTACACATTTTAATTTTAAGTAGGTACTTGAAAATCTTGTTTTGACTTTTTTGAAAATCCTGCTCCTATGATTCGTACCTACAATCCTATCTATTTTTTAAAGATTCACATATTCAAGCTGTAGAATGACTCGTCTGTTCAAAAATCTGACTGAATTCATAATTGCGAGGCCCCCTCCTCTATATTCTATGTACACAAACATTCCCGCAGATCCCTTTTTCAAGATAGTCTTAAATTGCGGAAATTCCCAAAGATTTGACCGATTGAAATTTATTCACGATAGCTATACACATGTAACGTAGGGGAAGTGTGATGTAGCAGACCATTTCTCGTATGACACACCACAGTAAGTAAGTGTAGTGCAACTACTAACGGTATACTGCCTATCCATGAGCTATGCTGTTTAAAACCCCATCATAAACTTGGTCGGCAGCTGGGGAGTGGAAAGCCCGACATGTTCCTTTCCATGTTCTCAAATGCCAACGTTTAAACGGAGGTCCAGTTCTGTCTCTGATTCCATAATTCCACATGTGTATTGCTCAGTCCAGGTCGATAAGATTTTCAAAGACCTTCCAGATCCCTGTACCGTTTTTCCTCCCTCGTCAGTCTTCATAAAGAGTTTATTACCATTACTTTTGCACTTGACTGGATTCTAAAGGTACTTTATAATTTAAAACTTGAAACTTTACTCAGTCGTAATAGTTTTGTTTACACAACTCTTTACTTCCACAGTATAGTATCTCCAGCCCAAGAGCTTCAGCAGAGGGGTATACGGACTACAGCATGCCATGGGTGATTATAGGCTATATTATTATAATGGCTGTTTAAAAGTTTAAGGCATTGCGTTGGTATGAGAGTGCAGGTAAATGCCTACTGAAACTAAAGTTATTCTAATCTCTCATCAAGTCGCCTCCCTCGTAATCTTACTTTACGACAATCTAAAAGCTAGCTTTTTTATGACATTGTGCAATCTGATAGCGTCTGGAGAACAGCAGGGCAGCTTCAAAGGCACTTTACATCACTTAGCTAGCTATGCACCATGTGCATTATATACACAGAGGGACTCATTTTATATTTTCATTCCATTTTGCATCCAATTCTGTACATAACTCCGGTTTCATGCCGTCGCACCGAAGGTCAATCAGAGTCAAAATTATTATTTCAGTGCACGAGTGAGTGCCGTACTCTTGGATAAGCAATGAGATAAAAAATGTAATTATTAATGAACCAAAGGAGCTCAGGCGAACATACAGCGCGGGTGTAGGCACAGAGAAATGTGAGTATGGGAAAGACAGAAGAGAAAAAAACCGGGCTCTCAAGTAGTATTATTTATATATTTATGGATCTGTTGTTACTTTTCTCGTGGTAACAATAATGATTTAGGAGCCAGATTTGCTCATTTTTATTCAATACTTTGCTAAGTGCAGTACAAATGCAAAATACAAATGCAAAAACAAAAATATAAATCAAAATCCAGTCGCAATATCTAATCATCTTGTCTCTACTGCCTACTGCCTACCTATGACCTAATAGCTCATACATAACATAAGGTACTAGCCGTAGATCCAGTGCGTGTAAAACCAATTCCAAAAGTCGAAACTGAGCTAAATATAATTACCTTATGTCAGGTAATAGCCAAGGGCATGTGTTTAGCTTTTAAAAGTAAGTATGTAGGTGCCATGTATTTTAATGGCCTTTTGAATTGATATGACATTGTATTTCTTTTTTACTTTGTCGTGCTTTCACTTTCCTTTGATTTGAATTTATACGGAGCAGCGAGGACAGGAATTGGACGTTGACGAGGTGGTAATGACGTCAGGAATTAAAAACGTTAGGAGTGCAGTGTGAATTATATTTTGTACAGTAGACACGCCCAGGCCCAGACGAAGACCAGACTTTTCGGATTTTCTGGGATCCAAGGAAGGATGCAAAATTTACTTACCTATGTAAGTATGTACCTAAGATGCCAACATAAAAAAAATGGTTAAAGAGTTTAGTTAGACATTGGACTTTAAACTTTCAAGAATTAAAATGGAAATACATACAAAGTAGTACACAGGAATTACTTACATTTTTTAGTTGTGAGCCTGAAATGACTTCCCCGTTCACGTCACACTCCCATATCTTTTATTTTTAGTATTGATTTTTAAGCTGGTCCCGGCACAGGTTTCCGCACACCGGTCCCAGTCTCCCAGTACCGGTACACCGGTAAAGCTTACGTAAAAGACATTAAGGAGATTAACATACATGCATGCTCTTGGCTGGAATTCGGTCATACAAAGAGATATGAGACACATGAGAGATCAAAGATCCAAAGTACCTACGTAGGTACCTACATACATGGAGGTATGCACACGTCTTCTCTGCACATTTAGCTTCAGCGAAAACCCTATGCGTATGTACATGCCACTTTTTCTCAGTATTACACATTTTTCAGATAAATCCTTATGATTCATGGTGAAAATGCATGTTGTGTATCTCCAAGTCTACATCATAAAATATATAATTATATGGGTCGTCGCAATTTGTATTTTCCTTAGCAGTAGGGGTCCATGGGCTAAGATTTTTATGTAGTTTCATGTGAAAACACAATATTTTTACGTTATTGAGTCTCCAATCGCTTAAATTTTATTTTCAGGGAAAAACATTTATTTAAATGTGTAAACGCTCAATGTGCAAAGTTGAATTACTACTACGTCAGAAGCCAAAAAAGTAGGGACGCTTGAGTGACTAGCCTTGAAGGCGAGTTATTTATGCTTTCATTGTGTTTTTAAATAGAATAATTACATGACTTAAAATTTTACGTTATTCCTTTTTAGGTTTAGTTTTATGTAAGGTAAGGTCCATACTTTACTGTTTATTCTGATATAATTACAACAAGAAATAATTCCCCGATTGAATAGCTCCAAAAGTATTTAACGAAATCATTGAGAAATATCTACAAGCGATTTCAAGGTGATTAAATAGCACGACAATTTAAGAATGGGAAATTATAAATTCAAACCTAAACCTACTTTTGAGTTTTGACTTTAAAATAATGAATTTTATCAAGTGAGTTTTTCCTGAGCCAACTACCTACTCCGTGTTTGATTGGAGAGGCTGATTAAGCATTTTATTTTTATTATTAGATTAATCTACAAACTTGAAATTATCTCCTCTGATCCTTCTTTCCACTTTGGTCATAGTCGTACATGTAATTAAGTACTTACCACGTTGTTCCCTTCTCAAAAAACATCTCAACTTTCTCAAGTCTCAACGTAATCAAATTAAATTAAATCGGATCAAATCAAATCAAATGAAGGTAGCCAGTAGCCTCGAGAGGTTTTTTTTTCTACCTTACGCTTATTTTCCGTTGGTTTTGACGGGCAATAAAGTCTTCTACGAGTACGAAACCGCGCTTTTAACTTAACTGTGACTGTGTACTGTAGCCAATCAGTGAATCAAATCAGTTCATGTTAACAGAATCGGTTCTATTTTCTGCAATTTGTGAACAAGTATGTACATGCCACCAAATTTATTCTTTTTATTCTGATACAATTATATACCAAATTGCTCCCATGTCATTCCCTTTAAGCTACCTCTACCGCCCGGCTAGAACTTTTGTAGACATGGACTGGAGTTTCTTATTAATCCCATCTTTTTTTCACACAATCGCTCCTGATGTCTTTCAAGATCTATCGACTGCGTGACCTTCACGTGAATTGAACGCGGTGGACCACATGCCACAGGGCGTACGTATGTAAAAAGAATAAATGAGCTAAATTAAATAATACGGAACAATAAATACACTTATAACCGGTAAAGTATGTCATATTCTCATATTATTTACATTAGTGGATGTATCACTCTCCCCGAGGTAATAAGTTGGGGCACGGAATATGTAGATTATGCTACAGTTTTCAAAATTAGCAAAAGATTATTTCCACGGACATGCTGTAGACGCCAACATCATTTCCTCACGCCGAGCATCTGATTAGCGTTGCTCTTGAATAATGATGTGGATTGCAGTCCCAGGAAATTGATTTGGCATACATTCTAGAATAATTATTTCATTCTGCTTGTAATGGCACCATCTGTCAATAGTCGTACTTCGGATGATCCTAATTCTTTATGGTTTATGTAGCAAATTTTTGAGGAATAAATGCCAGTTGATAGAAGGGGTCACTATTGATTATTCATTATCACGTTGTATGTACGTCTATCCCTTTATTATATATCTTTTGTAACAGCAAATAAAAATAAGATCAATCAGGCTAATAAATTCAATAAAACGTTATACACAACAAAATACAATAATAACGAAATGCTATACAGTAATATTTACAATTAACAACACATTATTATGTAACAATGTAAACTGAACAATAATTTTAGTAAAATATCACTATGAAAATAGCTTAGTTATGCTTAAGTTACTGTTAACAAGCCTTGAAAGTCCCCGACCAAATTTTTAAAAGATATATATATAAATATATATACATATTGCGCATTGTATACGAACAAAAACGATGTGATGAAGAACCAGAGGAATAGCGGTGCTAGGCTAGATCGACATCGATTGTGTTTGCCGAAAGTATATAATAATATACGTTTACGTTTTTTGCTCAAATGTTTGATTGCTCTTGTTACATTATAAAATCGGGATTCATTCTACGTAATTCTTGATATGCATTTCATCATTATCGTTTTATCCAAAAAAAGCTCTGTGATAATTCCATTTCCTTTTCCTTTTATATTTCCTGTAGGAATGCCAATGCAATGAATAATTTCTTTCTAAACTTGTGCTAAGCTTAATTTTAAATTCCATAAAAGCAGTACATATTTCCTTTGAATTTCTCTTAATTTATGATCACGATCACATTACAGACATGGATGTACATACATATATGTAATTCGGTCTATGCACTGACTTTCCGTCGAAATCTACAGGCTACATAATACATGTAAAAGTATACATATATATATATATTTATATACTCAATCATATATCAAAAACTCTGTACACAACTACAAACAACAATTGAATTAAGGCAGCTGTAATTGTAATGATGAATTTCAACATTAATCCTTACATTAGCCAACGGAATTAAACAGTACAAATATCTAGCATCACAATAAATAATCAATAAAACTCATCTGTCCTCTACCCGGTTACATAATACGTAAAGGAAAGCCCTTATTTCTAGACAGTTTAGTTCCACATTATAAAAATAACAATAACGGATGACTCAAATTAAATTTACAAAATCACATGAAGATAAGCCAAAGTACATAACATATAATTATGTAATACATTATTGATCCAACACTCAATAACAATAATTAGTATATTGTCATTTAAAAATGTTGGTATCGATTTTATTTTTATTATTTTGTCCCTCTAAGAGTAGTTTTACCCACTTGACAAATTGTAATAATTATACAAACAACATGTATATCGCTATCTAATTTGACAACAAGTATAAAATGTTAAACATTTTGTAGTGTAAAGACCGAATAATTGTATTGAATTAATCCAATTTCAATATTTCTAAACAGTTAAATAAATTTTGACCGCTTGGTACACTTTAGAGCTAAGTACTTACATGTTTTGTATTGTAGACAGTGTTACGATTTTTAAGTTACTTATTTACGCAATTAACTTTTAGCACATTACTCAAAAATTTCTGTATTGGATTTCATAAATTATTATACAGAGAAACAATGGATAATAATGCATTATAAGTAATGTTAGTATTCAAAGCTACACAAGTAGTACGCCTATCGACTAAAGGTACTTGTAGTAAACATTCTAAAAGGAAGGAACTTTTGACTCTTTTTGACCTTACAATTAAATCCTTACGAGTCAAAAGTGTATTAGTTATTACACGTACACAATTTGTCTGTCATTTTAATCGTCAGTACAATTAATTTTAGTCTAACCCTGGAGAACCTTACTATATGTATTTAAATTTAAAATATTCTGTATCTCTATACAATGGCATATATTTCATTCATTTCACCCGTAAAAAAACATTCATAGATTTCAGATAAACTATTTTAATTTTTACATGTCTATTTCCTTAACCATATATGATTTCCTAGCTAAGCATCTAATATGTATTTTAGAACTAGTTCAGATTAATGTAAGATTGTTTTCTCAACGCGACTTAACACATTTGACCATAAATGATAATAAAGTTTAAGTTCGTCTACACTTTTGATTGAGAGTTTGCTTTTTTCCCTTTATTTGGGGAAGTAATAGTAATTTGAAAGATAGTACATTATAATAAAGTCATACGGCTTGAGTTAGAACAAGTATTTCTAAAAATAACAAAGCCAAATAACATTTTGACGCTTTTTTAATAACTGCAAAACATTGCATTATTAGTCGCTAGTTGTTTAAAAACTTGAAGTGAAAGTCTTGAAAAAGTGTAAAACTTTGAAGTTGATGCCTTTAACAAGTCTCAAAACAAAGAAGTGAACATGATCAGGAAAAGTAAAAGAAGATATTTACATATTTAAAAAGTGTTTCTTTGACAATTAGTATACACACATGCTAGGTCCAGTTACAGTAGCACTTACACACACATATAATTCCATATTTAAAAGTCTAATGAGTCCGCATATTGAATTATATTTCCGTCAGTTGCTATACACTATTATATACTGCGTTATGGTAGTTAATATTAGTACACGTATCGACTTCTATTTCTAGTCTAAATGCTTGAATAAATAAATGAATATTGTATTGCAAATGTCTCTGGAGCAATTTACATAATGAGAGCTACCCACTACCCGTACTAATAGAAGTAATAATGAGCGTCTAGAGGCAAGGCCCAGGGTCAAGGGAGCAGAGAAATGGGATTGTATCTCATAATTTTGGACAGAAGGATCCACATGACGCTGGCCAGAACACAGACGAAGCTCCCAGCCCAGCCGAGTTGCAGTGACCAGCCGTGGGAAATGATGCGGGCGGATCGGAAGTCCTTGTAGTCGGGAGTGAGTCTCGTCCACACGTCCAGTGGGTCACACTCGTGACGGTTCTTGTGCTTCAGGTGGACGATGGTGAGCGTGAAGAGGGCGAAGAGGGCCGCCAGGACGTAGATCACACCCGTCACCAACACCGCACTGATCTGTCGACGAAGGATCCCAAACAAACCCACCACGATCGCTGCCCCCAGGAGGATGAGACACACCATCGCACAAGCAATCGCCAAGTTCTGCATCCCTGGAAAATATCAAATTAAAGGAAGACACAAATTAGAGAAGTTTCAACGCTTTTATTTCGAAGGATAATTAATTTGTTTGGTCCCTAATACAGGCAGCATTCTTCCAGACGGCAGAGTATTACTTCTGTATTGTATAATTTGGGTTCATAGTCAACTAAGGAAGTGATTATGGCATCTCTTGTGAGGACTTACGGTGCTGCCAGGAGGCCCGAGCTTCTGTTGGCCTTGGTAGATCAGGATCCAAGTGGTCCACACAATGAACAGTGTTACTGTAACCTTGTGATTTCAGCTCCTCAAACTCTTGCTCTGAAATTAGAGAATCCATCAATTATTTATTACTTGTGTCCTTCCAAGGAATTGCATTCATACACTAGCGGACACTGGGAAGCTACTCACTAAAAAATCTAGTGTAAACATAAGTGAATGGATGAAGTAACCTTGTCTGATCTATAGCTATGTATATAGGAATTACTTATAGGGCCTTGCAAATATTACTTTTGACGATTCTGACAAACAAAACGTTTAAAAGAATACAAGACAAAGCGCTTCCAAAACCTGTCTGATACTTATGCTTTACTTCGACAAAATCAAATATAAGTATTGCCAATTGGTTCTTTGACGTAATACTTGCAAAGCTTCAAGACATACTTCATAATTATTATGTGTGTAAACTGCTGGGCGTACTGGAAAATACAGCGTGCGAGCAGTAAAATAAACACTCTTTCTCTCTCTTTGTGTCTTATGTTTTTGTTTCAAGTCTTAGAAAAAGGACTGAGGCCAGAGTGGCACGTGGAATGCCGACTGGAGGAAAGCATGGAGGCAGAAAATCAGCCCGGATGAAAGAAATCAATAATATATTACGGGTAAAAAAAGAGTCTGAGAAGTTTTACCTTTTCTCTTTCCGATAGCTATAATAATATGAGCTCAACTCTCTAAAACTTTGTATTAACTTTTCATATTTGATGCCTATTCTGTACTTCTAAGGGAGCGCTCACAAATTACATTGGCCCTTCCTAGAAATTTCAGCCTCGTATCTACCTGGGTTTGTTCTTGCAGAGACGTTTGCTTAGATCAAAAATGTGGGGAACGTACGCTATGAGTGGTCCCAAAAGATACATGCCTTCAGTCAAAATAAAACTCACTTGACTCGAAACCACACTTGCTATCGACGGTTTTGAATATCTGAGCATTCCTTCACTTTGATCGTTGTCCTCAAAACTATACAAGTGTCAATATGTACCAAAACGCCACGGTTACGTAATGCACCTTTTACTAAGAAGCAAAATGATATTTCTAAATTTTTACATTTTATGCGTTTAACTTCTAAATACAAATTTATTTTTGTAGAGTTGCAAACGGTAATAAATACATACTTTTATACTGTCGCAAACACAGTTTTGTTTTGATTTTTAATTTTTTAATTAATTGCGTTTTTGGATATTTTTGAAACCGTACAATTTACCAATTCTTTGTGCACTTTATGCCGTGGTAGTTAACATTGCTCGTAGAAAAATCTGGAGGAGAATGGCCACTGGGTTTCTTCAACAACGATACGACCCATTCTAGCCTTACTTACTTTCCCTTTGTACTTGTCATCTCTAAAATGGTTTTTGCTTCTATTTTTCAAAGTAAGGCGTTTTAGCAGAACATAGAGCAAGCCTCGTATGTACGTGGACACAAAAGTGTTTAATTCAATACAACCGTGTATCATTCATTGTCAGTCCTTTGTAATGCCAAAATCCTCAAAAGTCCAGTAAGCTCACAGGATATCCCATCGACCCACCGACGCCTAAATTCGTGATATCGGGAATATACAGACGAGCTTTCAGTTGCCTCATGAATGAGGAATGAACACAATACATGCCATTATTACGAATGAAAGTTCAAGTCATGTTACAGACGTTGCAGTCGTTACCATAAAATCAATTGAAGATTCTATTATTATTCCCACATCGTCCTCCCAAAATAGAGTAAATTACATTTTGAACATTTTCAAAAAAGTTTAAATGGCAAAGTTTCTACAATTTTTAAAACGGGAAGATATCACGTTTCGTCATTCAATTTTATAGTAAATTGTAACTTGAACTTGTTTCATCCTCAAATGTTGTAATCAGTAATGGTGCAACCTTCGGCACAATGTGTGTGCACAATCGAAATGTTTCAAGTATGCACGTATGTACACTATACACTCGTACTTTTGAGATTGTAGAAGCTCTGAATGACTTTGACAAAGCATTCATTTTCATTACTGACTACTCATTCTAGGAACACGTCAAGAAATGCTCGTGTACATCAAAAGTTCTAGTGGCATCACGTCGTATGTAGGTAGGTAGTTGAGGACCAAAGATTACAAACTTTTATTAATACAACTACAAGACTTAGGAAAGTAAAACATTCAAGGTGGCAAGAACAAAGCGGATGCACGAGGTTGAAGTACGTACGCAAGCAATAAATTTTGACTAAATGACTTTTCCATGGGACCTCCCATTTATGACGTCAACATGACGCCTGTCGAATTTTTTACATTGTTAGAATATTTACCTACTATGCTATACATAAATGATCTGGAAATTGAACTCTAACGTTTAGGTATGCTCAGTAACTTTTGACTTGAGCTGACCTTTCTAACAAGTCCATCTCTCACCCTAAATAGTAGGACGTGAAAAGTGAAAGGTCCCCAGCTAATATCCCTCCTGAAACTTGTAGTGTGTGCACGGTGAAGGGTAAAAGATGATGTACCTGTTAGATCGATGCAGGATATCCAAACTCCCGAGTGTAATGGCAAAAGGAAGACAAGATTGTTGTCAGTAGTGGCACTGCTACTACTGGAACTACCACTCACGTCCGCAGTCTCAGGATTTGTGGAGAAAGCATAAATGTCATCATTTTGACTTTCACTTCTCCAATTACTACTTCGACTGCCACTCCCATCTGAGCTGTGTTGGATGTCTTTAATTGACTGTAAATTACCGGCTGCCCCCGAATTGAAAATTGAGGATGATGATTGCTGTTGCTGCTGCTGTGGTTGTTTGGGTCTCACATTAAAGTTATGATTATTATTATTATGATTAAGATTGGCAATAAATGGAGCTAGAGTTGCAGTAGTATCCCCGTCACCCTCACTGCTACTAGTATTAATTATGTTAGCACTATTCCCATTTCCCCCCGTCACCCCCAAAATCCGGGGAACTCGTCCGTCAAACAAAAAAGTGGCACTTAAATGTGTTCGATTATTCTCCGCTAGGAGTCGCCTTAGTTTCTCCTGGTCATACACCATCATTTCCCAGTAGCGGGAGGTGAGGGCGATGGAGAGAAGGGCCGTGGCGAGAGCGGTCACCATGATTGTGGTCACGAGGAAAATCACGCAGGGCTCACACACTATTTCGATGCACTTTCGCTTCACTTTTATATTTGGCGGGCCGCGTCCGCGCAGCACGGCCACTCCGGGTCCGCCGGCAGTTGTTGCCCCCGGCATCGTAGTAGTGCTGGTTGTGGGTCGACTGGAAGGTGTGCTCGTGGGATTTATGTTGTTGATGTTACTGTTACTCGCGTACTGGTTCTGGTAATGATTTACCGGATTTTGATTCATCTTTGACACACTTTTAATTTACTATTCCCAATAGTTTGTAAAAAATTACTTTGGGCTTAAAATTTCGAAATCTCTGTTGTAGGTGATGGCCCTGTGGTTGACCAACAGCTGGATACGCTCCTATCAGTATCTCACACTGTTTCTTAGAGTCCTTGCCACTGCATGCGTGGTGTAGGTATTGTACTTGTTGTATTATACTACAGGCTTTCAGATCTCATTGAAATTCGAATGAAAGCTTGATTGAATAGGGCGTCTTGACAGTAGTGGGTTGGTTCCTTCTCGTCCTCGCTTCGTGCGTGGAATAGAATTATAGGTTTATTATGTCTGTACAAGTGCAGTGGTAAGAAATTTTGTGAGAGTCTTGTAAATCGACAAAGTAAATAAGAAGATGCCTCAATCAATAACCACATGAGGGGAAGAAGACGACGTGAAGAAGGAAGGGACGCAAAAGGGATGCGAAAGTTGTTGACAAGTAGACAAGGACGAAAGAAGCGAACTATACATTTATTAGCCCGCACCAAAATACATGTAGGAATAGAGCATGACAGTGTGTTTTGATACGAGAAAGAAAATTATGTGTGTCTCAACAATGGTTTCCCTCCTAAAAATTTGTCAACTCGTGAGGAGCTGTCAGAAAAGTCGTCTTCAATTCAAGATTATCAGTCCGAATCCGAACTGATGTCATCACAGAACGTTGGATGTGCTTCTATTACAGTATTTAACTGTTTCCTTTGTGTCCCACTGCTTCCTTTTACTCTGATATCCCGTTATTTCCTTCCTTTCCCCCGTCGTTGGTTACAGTGGAGACAAATGAAGGTGTGGCCTTGACAAAATGTTTTTACCATTGAAATGTGTCTTTCTCTGTTCTTTGTGAGTCTAAACTAGGAACTCAACTATTGACTATGCATTATTGACAGGGAGACAGGATTGATGTTTGTGGGGAGTGCAATATCTGCGTCAAGTGTTGTTGAGGGAAAGTCCTTTGTCCTTTGAAATGAAATTAGAGACTTGACAGACAACTCAACAAGTACTTCGTACTTCCAATTTCAACTTGGAGCCAGGGCAAGAACTTCCACGGGAACAATGTAATGGAAATGGAGGAATTTACGAGTTACTTGCTCTCAAAATAAATAAAGTCAAGGAAACTCCATTTAGAATTCCACTTTGGCTTTCACTAAATGATGAATTTCTCCGCGCTCTCGTCCCTTTTTGTAGTGCTGGCAGACACTCTGAAATAGACGTACAATACACATGACAGATGTAATAACGTGAGTAGTATAGGGACGAAGGCTACATCAGGGCAGAAAGTACTGCGAACACGCTTAATTTTTAGATGCTTTAAGCTACGCGTACATTTTATTCTGTAACCAAGCAAATATTTGTGCAGTTAGGGAACATTACGGACTGTCTAACAACTGTCAAGGGTAAAAGGAGCTTACGTTCACTTATTTTCTTTTCCAGATTGGATCTCTTGGATGGGCTCCTACTCTTGACAATTTCTTTGGGAGCTGAATCCATCCATTGTGCTATTAAGGTTCTGCAAACTGCAAAGAACAGAGAAGAAAGAATAGCTAAGTTACAGATATAAATAAATTATTGCATCGATTTCAATTTTGAATTCACTAGGTAAGTATACTTTGAAAATATACCAGCTGGCTGGGCCGTGTATATACCTAGGCTATAGAAGGGATTGGATTTTCATAATGCTGTCATTAGTATGTACGACGGCTATAGTGATACATTATACCCGCACATATAGTGCACTAGTGGTGGTTTACATGCTTAAACTATTCCAATGCTCGGATGCTCGAATTTGTGAGAGCGGACAAGTGGGATGACAATGGCAGTAAATAATGTGAGGTATATAAGGGATTCTGAGAATCATTCGTTGGCGTCATCAGCTTAAAGTTAAGTTAGAATGGGAATAAAAAAAATAATAATATAAAAAAAACCTGGAGACAGATGATATGGTTTTTCCATTTCCATTTTATCGTGTCATATAATATGACTGCATGGTATAAATTGAAATGTTGAAAATATCTTATCCTCCAGAACTTGGAACAACTCAAGAGCCTCTTATAGCCCCAGAGGCATGAAAAAAGTTTATTTTTTATTCACATAAAATAAACAAAGTGTAAAGTTTTCTCTGATAGAAATGCAATGGCAGAGCGACAAAATGATAATATACATATAGGGAATAGTAGACAGTCTCCACTCTTAGGGGCCTTCCAAATCTCACGTGACGTGGGAAGTTGCATGGACCAAGGCCAAATCGAGGTAATAAAATAAATTATTATTCTATTATTATTCGGTCTCACTTACTTGTTCTAAAAATATAAAAATATTAGTTGAGCAACTTTCTAGAAACCATTCCAAAATATTCACGGCACGTTTTCGAAAGCCTTCTTTCCATTCCAATGCTAATGCTAATAGGTACTTTAAAAAATTGTCAACATTGAAATACTAGGGCTTGAAAAAAATGGCAAAGCATACAATTTTATTCGTTTCACAAAAATGCTAAGTAGAAAGTTAATCTCTACAAAACCTATCAAGTTACAAAGTGTTTTCAACATTTTTATTTTCATATAATTTTCTATTTTGTTCATGACATCACATTTGACAAGTTCCTTACTGGTTTGTTGAGCCATAGCGGATAGTACTCGTAACAATTGTCCTAGTGTTCCAAAACTATAGTTTTATTTTTATGAAAGTCGATGTGCCTATCTGTTCAATATGTTGGTTGGTTTTTTTTATTAAAATTTCAAAATGGTCATATGTAAATACCTATATGTACCTACGTGGCTATAGAATGAAGGTGAAAGCTTAAATTTTTCAGTTGCTCCCAGCCTTGCGTCTCCCGCTTACCCCAAAGTATTGTACTTGACTAGGGCAGGGATGCTTAAGTACAGCGACAACCCCTTTTCATCTCTCAACTGAACACAAATGTCTGATTCACATCCAAACAAGAGACAACTAAGAGATTCTAAAAGGGGCCTCTCCCCTGTCTACTCGAGGCAATGGACTTTTTTTAAGTGTAAACAGTAAATACTGGTACTACCCTGTTTTTTCCTGAGTAACGAGAGTCATAAAGAATGATTCAAGATCCTGGAACTGGAGAACTGTGGAACTCTTGAATTTTTAGAATTCTGCCAGCAAAATAACCTCCAGTCCCAGTCTCATATTGGTTTCGTTTGGATTTGGGATCTTGAACACACCAACAATATTTTATGAGTCTCTCTCCATTTACTTTCTCTTCCTGGGAAAGTTTGTCTTGGAAGTAGTTGTGGGATCCGAGCAGGTAGGCTGCTTGGCTGGGTAGTTCATGAGTGAGTGGACTCATTCTGATATTGTCGTGAAGGAAAGGAAGGACTCAGGTTGGAAACTCTGGAACATGTGGACTGAAGGTGAAAACCTTGAGTTTGAGGTTCTTTTTCCTCGTCTTTTCTTTTTTCGCTGCTCTCCTACACACGCTTCGAATTGGCATTGGCTCAACGCTGTAGCTCTGGGAATTTTGCTACTCTCAATGTGAAGAGCTCACACTGGAGCTATAAAATCACAAAGGTTAGATACAACTTGTCGTAAAAAATAGCACAGAACCCTCACCAGGAGTTCCTACACTACCTTGCTTCGGTCTTACGTACATGTACGTACATACATATTTCAAGACTAATGTTATAGCTCTATTGAATGGCTTTGGGACCATGTAAATGTGACATAATAGAATAACTTGTTGGAGGTTTGGATGGGTAAATATAATGTTTTAGACATTTAAAAAACGCTACATTCATATTTTGAAACTTTGTAAACTTGGGAGTTCATGATTTCAACTTTTTTAAATAAATGCCGTGGAATATTCTAAATTCCTTGGAAAAGAGTGAAAACTTAATTTGACCGTTGTAGGAAAACTTGAACAGGCCCACGTCGTACGACGGAAATTTTGCAAAGTCCCTTATTTAAACTTGCACAGACGTACCTTCGTAGACATACCGTGTACTGAGTTCCATTTTGACGGTGTTACACCCACTATACTGTGTACACACGTACAATGGAGGCGAGAAGAGTGGAGGTGTCCACGTGGCTTTAAAGCTAAAAAAGTCACAGAAGCTTCGAAACTACCTTGTGGTATCTTTTAGTCTGTCCCTGTGCCCATAAAATGGAAAACCCGGAAAAAGATAGACCCAAAATATAATTGTGTAGCCATGCATATAGAGAGTTATAAGGCAGTGAGATTTGCTTTGGCTATGACACAAGTAGGTTATAAAAGGCCCGCAATGAGTGTGCAATGTTGAACCGTATGCATATACACAGGGCAAGTAGTAGGAAGGCGGACGTAGTTTAAAGGGAAATAAAGAAGTGTGGTGGTTTAAGTTTTCAAAAGGTGAAGAAAGTTAGGAGGCAGGTCATGTGCTATACAGACGTAGATATTCAATCCGCAGATTCAAAGGAAAATGCCGTCAGCTCAGACACTCACACCCAAACCAGCAAACGCGACACAATGCACATAATCGTAATTTGAGAAAACCTCTTTTTCTCTGCCAAACAGAACAGTGTAGTGCAGTGGCGTATCCAGAAGTATTTCCCTTGTGGGTCAGGAAATCACTCACTGTATTTGAGAATAAATTGATTTCTTATGAGCAATGTCGAAGGTTGTTCCAGTTGGAAAAGTACTGTTTTAAACAAGGGTTTCTTTTTGAAAAAAATTGTTTAAATGTAACGTTAAAATTTCGAATTTCTCTCTGGAGCGTTAATTCGAGACAGATGCTTATAGCTGGATACGCTAGTGAACCAGAGAAAAGGCCAAGGTATTTGTAGCACTACCATGAATGAACCTAACTACAGTGCATACATACGTGTATGTAAGAAAAACTCCTCTAAGCCTTTCTATATCCTAGCCTCTCGCTTGCAAACACCAAAATCCTAAAATACGAATTCGATTCATAAATCCAAGTAACTTATGTATTGCAGTATTTTAGAGCTCTGTTTACTTTATTTCCCTTTCACCAACTTCATTTTCTTCGTTGGACAATTTTTCCCTTGATTTACTAAAGATTTTTTCCCTGGTTTTGGTTTTTCTTTCACACGAGCACGAAGGACGAATGGCGGAAAGATGTCTCGCTGTGTGTGGTCTCTTCGTGACATCCAATGAATCTCGAATCTCCGCTTTTCACATGTTATTTACACCAGCGAAGGAGGATCTATAGGTATAGCTGTGTACCTATCTGTCTGGCATATCTGTTTAGAGTGATTGTTCTGTGCCGACGTGTTTATGCACATAAGGTATACGTACGCTTGGATGGCACACAAAGAGTACAAAATGCAATGCTTGACTGAGTTCCTTAAGCCCTACGATGTATGTAGGTAGCAATTGCACCTGTTTATAAATGGAATAGAAATCAGGATAAAGGCTGCAGGATAGCCAGTGATAGGTAGACAGTACAGTCTGGATCCCCTGGACCGATTTAGATAAGAAAACTTGCACATAGTTTCACAAAGCCTTGTAGGTAGCCTTATTGGTGTCGTTACTGAAGACACAAAATGGCCAATCTATAAATTTTGTTTAAAGTATAGGTAATTATAACCCTTAGTGTTTTAAAACCACATTTTTCTGTAAAAGTAGTGTAACGTCTTTTGGGCCCCTTCAAACGCATTATTCACTTTTTCAGAACCATGCAAATGGAGTATCTACTGTCTTTCAGAAACTATGTAAATAGGAAAATCACCTTTTCAAAAACATTTAAATAACTGTAGTTAAAAAGGGCTTGGATTGTTAACTTAGCTTTTAATTTATGAATAATTGATAGAGCTCCCGTAACTTTGCTTCTTAAGCAGTCAGAATAAGAAAAGCGGTACAAGGCTATAGTTTCAGAGAGCTTTGGCGCTAAACAGGCAGGAACTACAATATACTATGAGAGTTATACTAATCGTTAGAGCCTCCCTCTCTTTGCCCGTATTGTGTGTGTAGACGGCGGAAGGGAAATGTAAATAGTGATAGCGCCCTTTGATACGGAATCCCCCGCTCTGAATCCGCACAGACACAAGAGATATATGCAGTGAGATAAATCGGATCTTCGGATGACATAACGGGGCATGGGATCTAGATCTGGGTCTCGAGTTCTATAGAGTCCGGGCATCTGGGCGTCGGAAGTGGGTTCCAAGGCACACTGCACTGTCATTAGTTGTTTCGTTGGTGGTGTGAACTATAGCGTGAGTTGAAAGGGTGGCTATTATTTCCACGTTCATCCCTCTAATTCTGCACGAGTATGTACATGCCCCTCCACTCATATGTGTAGACCCACAGAGACAAACAGAGAAACATAGCTCTGTGGTGGAGTTCGGAATTGAAGGAGATTGGAAGTCGTGTCTTGGAGTTCATTGGAGAATTAGATTCAATATGTTCCATTGTGTCAACATGGTGTCGCTATTATTGTAGTCTCTTCCTTCAAGATTAAATCCAAATCCGTGGACCATTATAGGGAGAAAGGCGGAGGGAAAGGAATCAACTGGAAAGAAAGGGAGAGACGGAGCAGCATAGCAGAGACCGCATTTGAGAACTACGTGAATTTAATATTATGTGTCATACGTTCCCTCAAATATTTTTATCCCCCTTTGCTTCTTAGCCCAAATGACAGCATACAGAACATTCGTATTATATAATTATCGAAGGGAGTTTATCCGTACGCTCTTCCTTGCATTGTAATAATAATGAGTCCTGCGTCCTGTCCTCTCATTCCTTCTTCTTTTATTCCTTGGATGTAATTCTGTGAGATGTGTGTGTATGCGGGAGGATAAATTTGGGAAACTGAGACTCACTCTGTTTGTCAGTATAATATATAATGGTGGAGGGTATACAGCTAGCAGGACTCCGTCTCAAGATCTACAGACATGACTGCAGAGGGAGACTCATATTTTAAGTGTGTGGTGGAAAGACTTTCCATGCTTTCTTCCCAACTCCCCACATTTCTCTCAATACTCCACTCAATGTCCGTACTCAATAGGATGATCACGTTTCAAATCGTAGAAGAAAATAAATGACATGAAGTGAAAGCACTTCCACGTAACGGAGCAGAGTATAGCAGTGGACAGGGAAAGTTTTTCAGCAAGTCCACCGTCAAATCTACTGCTCCAAGAGTCCATTCATCCACACACAATAGTACATGCACAGAACAACGTACTACAGCCATCAATAAGGGATCATCCGCACATGGCGTAGAGACAGGTACAGTGTACATGCTTGGCTGCAAAATGTAATCTCGATGTTTTTTAAAACCTATATCTACACAATATACGGATGATCCCCCCTACGGATGTATAACTTGTACAAAACCTTCTTATAGGATCACCCTCCAGGTCTTGTACAGAAAGTCTTTTATAGGTATATACGTAAATACCTAAGACACACACACTTGTACATAGAAAATGCATTATTTCTGATTCCCGTCAAGCTCTCTGCTGAGACCATCAAATTCTGGCCGTATTGGAAGAATAACTTCTTCTCACTGTATCGATGTGAACGTGGTCATTTAATATAAGTTTGGATGCAGGTTCATGTAAGTATATCAAGGGATACTGCACTGTGACTGACTTTACCGGTAATTTGGGATTCAGAGTCGAGAGTAGCGCTGTCGACTACTCTTGAAACTTCCCAAGTTTTCTCCTGCATTGACTAGAGTAGGTCATAGGTATTCTCATTATAGCATCGCTTGTATTTCCCGTTAAAGATTCATGTTGGAGTATCCAGAATTTCGGAGAGAATTTGACATTTTTAAAAGGCTTAAAGTAGTTTAAAAAAGTTTGAATGACAAATATGCTTTGCATTTCAAAGCACTACTAGTAGATTATATTATAGAAGTTTTCTATTTGCATGGAGTTCCTCACGTGTTTGTTACACACTGAGCAAAAATACATGTAGGATGATGGTGTGTGAATTTGAATGTTGAGTTGTGTATGAGACAGTGGCTGCCATTGTAATCCTTCGGGAAGCACATTTACTTTCCCTGCTCCTTCCATTACTATAATGTATTCTATTTTCTTCCTCCGCATTTGCATTAAGCCACTCTTGAAACTAAAGCCTAGGTATAACTTCCACACTCAATCTCACTTTATAAGTTTTACAGACCCACATGTATAAAGAGATGACTCCATCCGCCATCCCACTTCACCTGTGCGGCTGTCTATATCTTCTTGTCCTCATCTAATTCATAATACAGACACAGAGTTAAAATATAGATAGGTGTGTCTACCTATAAGAGGAAGAGAGACTTGCAAACATCATGGCAAGTCTGTATAAAATTAATAGTAAAGTTATTTGAATTTCAATGTTCAACTTCGTAGAAAATGAAATGGAAATTTTTGAAAAGTGTCTAAATATTCACTTGTTATTTATAGGCAATATGAACTAGAGTATTTTTGACGTCATATTTGAAATGGCCCCTAAGAGCAGGTATTTATTATGTATGGATGTTCCTCTGTACCGCCGTTTAACCGCGTCTCTTTCATACATTCTCCGTATTCTTCTATTTATGGAAATGATGAAAGTAAGAATGAATATGAAAGGAGGAAAGGACACACTATCCAAGTACCTATTTGACATGACTTTACATTTCATTCCATGTTACGTCACAGAACTACATCATGCATCCAGCCGACCCACTCAAATCTACTATCCATGTAAGTGCGTACCTCCTTGAGGGAGCTTGACTATCAAATGCGAGTGCCGAAAAGGATCCGGCCGCCACCCTTGCATTTTCATTTGACAGCCTCACCATAGCCTGCTCTGAGGATCCCCACGAAATGGTGGCAACTCTCATGCCTGAGCGAATTCAGGGAATTTAGAATTTAGAATTCCAAATTCGGTAGCTGCTCTTTTGGTATTCGGACTTAGAATTCAAAAATTCCAATCCTCCACAAAAGAAAATCTTAATCTCCGTCACAGTCGCAAGTGGGTGATACATACACGCAGAGTATCTCTTCACGTTCCTTGCTCTCCTCTGACGTCTGAGGGGCATTTGCAATTATGAGTTTATAGAAAAGGCACAAAATAAATATTTGAGGTTCCTGGAAAGACCGTCTCAGGTCACCCCACCTGGAATGACGTCACATTTGGGGGATCCCTTTTATTATTGTTAGTAGAATGATAACGTCTCGGGTACACTCAATGTAATGCTAATATCCTCACATTCCTTTCAAATTGAGATTTCAAATTCAGCACTTGAGTATGCTCCTGACTTTCTGAATTGAAATTGTCATATCGCATCGTATCCCAACGTCTTCATCTTGAGCATCTCAAGAAAATAGAAGGTGAACCCCACAAGAAAAAAACTAAGCGAAGGGAAAGTAAAGACTCTCTTTTAGTCTTGACTTGCAATGTGAGATTGAATTGAATTTGAAATGAGCTCGCTTTCTCTCTTTCTACCTTTTTTTCAAGCGATTTTGAAATTTCCAATAAACTTTTAGGTCAAGTGCAAAGTTTCTACAGAAGGGAAGGCGTCCATGTACAGTCATTACGTAAAGTAACGGAAGGTTGTAAGGCAGTCTTGCTAAAGTGTGGGCGTAGGCACATACATATGTATGGGCCATTATGCATTTAGAAACAGACGTTGCTACCTCTATTTGCACACTATTGCTCAAGTGACCAATTTGAACCCCTTGGATTCCCGACTCGATTGGCCTATTTTTACCCGCAATGTTTCCTTCAGTATGGGATTTTGTTTTTAATTCGGATATTGGGTAGGTACGCGAGGTTGAGACTGGATGTGGAAATTATCTCTGCTTCCCCTCATTTATTTATATTGGGGAAAGGGATCGAAATAATGTGTACATGAGCTTGAAAGCATCCGAGAAAAAATAGTTACAATGAAGTTGTAATGCTGTAGCCATTTTAGGCTTTGTACATACAAGTTTCTCGGAAGGCTAAAACTAGGCACATGCAGTCTGTGAGTCATGACGATGATTAAACTAGATTGTACAATTTGTTCTTGGACGCTGGATGGTGGTGACAGGACCGTTGGGTAGGTAAATGAAAGCCTTTTGAATATATTTATATGGTTTGTGGAAAAGTTGATTCAAGCGTTTTACTTCCACTGACCATTATGACCACATCATTATGGTTCCCTCGTGAGTGTTGTAGAAATCCACGGAATTAGTTTATCTTCAGCTTAGGAACAAAAGTTTCGAGTTCATCCCTCATCGCTGGAAAGTTTTGCTGGTTCAGTTTAGTGTAGTTTGCAGCATAATAATCGTAGTAGCTTCCTACTTTATTTAATTTTAAAAATTGCATAAAAATCTGCAGCTCGAAATGTGGACAGATATTTAAAATTATTTCTAATTGTATCTCTGCGTTAGGTATTCTATCCTATGGTTCCTTTGGTTTTGACTGAGCCACTAAAAAGCTTTTAGCCATGTTGCTATTGTATGATTTCATATGCATACATACATAGGTATGTAGGTATATCTATACGTGGTGCTAGGTTATAGGGATAATGGGATATAATTTGAGGCTACAGATTTGACTTGGTGACTCGACGTCAACTCTCATTATGTGGCTAAAGAATGAGCAGATGCAATTTTTGTTAACGTTCGCTCACGTGCACAGTTTACGGTTTAGTGGATATTGGTTTGGCTTTGGTTTGGGGGCTGAATGCTTCCCTGAGTGAGTGAAACTTTGCATTGTCTGAGCTCAAGCAAGTGTTAAAACGGAAACAAATAGATACGAGTTTAGCTAATATGATGTGAATGTTGGTGGAGCGTAAAAGCGGATTCTATTTTCTATTTCCTTTGCAATGGAATATGAAATGGAAAATGAAATTGGAATCAGGCTCTCCAACACAATTATTTTGCATAGCAACTCTGTCTCTGAATTCAGCTCGTGTAGAAAAGTAGTGTAAATAAACAAATTGTCGTTGAAACGCTATACTTACTTACTAGTTATTTGTTTTTCCCCTTCCTGGAAAGAATGCTTTGTAGTTTTCGATCCTAGTTAACTTCAGTGAATGCGTTTAATTCTGAAAAACGAAACTAATTTTGATACTTTCCTGCGTCTAGGATAGGTATCTGTATTTCCAGAAAATATGTGTGTAGACGACAGTTTTTGCACCTTAATATTCTATTAGAACACTGATACTCGGCCTGTTGTTGTAGATATGTACATATGTATACCGGTGTTTTGTTTAGGAGAAAGTAAAAGTGGAAGGCATAGAGGGACACGTATGCATGATATAGTGCGGCTATATCATTTGGTGGCATTTCGTATAGTTTACTGGAGAGAAAGCTAGACTAGAGGAAGAAGGGGAAGTGAAGGTGTGTTTGTGTAGAAGGAGTTGTCTCCTCATGAATTTATCAATCGATCGCATGTGCTGGAACACTTTCCCTCAAAATATTTTCCATACTAAAACCATATAGACAGAGAGTGTGTATACAGTGCACAATACAACTACTAAGTACACGTACCGGAACCAATGCAATGAAGGGCCTTCCAAAAATGACATCATACCATTTGAAAGTTTTTAAAATGATTCTAAACACAAATATAACAGGGCCAACGTTTCAAATTTAATTCGAATTTATTCAAAAGTAAGTTGACAATGAAGCTTTGGAAGATAATATTTACACATTCAAAAACTGGCACACTACAATGAAATATTTGTCACTTGAACAGGCATTGCAATGACGTGATATTTGAAGGACTCCTGAGAGTGAAAATATTGTGTACACGCCTTTTGCCCATCCATTTACACATGCTATCTCTCCACCTGCCGTATCGCCAGCACAGGAAAGCGAAAGCCAAAATACCTGCCTGCATATCGTCCACTGCATTTCCACGTGTTTTACTTCTTCCTGTTAATATCCACATGCCTAGGCATCCAGTTCCCAGTCTCGTCGTTCAAATCCAAATGGAAATGCTCTCTAGTCAGGCACTCTGCCCCGTTTCACTACACGCCTACGACTTCCCCACTACCGCTCCCATTACCGTTCATTCACCATCACCAGAACGAGCCAATGCATTTAGTCTTTTTCCCTTTGATTCCTCCATGGAAGATCTATGGAGCACAATGCAAACTGCACAATCCAACTAACGGTCTATACACCCCTCGCAGACTATTTTCAAAGAAAATTTCTACAAAATATGGCATTTATGAGAATGTTGAAACTTTCGAGGCGACTGTGAAACGGCAAGAGAAAGTAGAATAATTAAAAAATAGCATTTTGAACCTTTGTTTTGACAGAAAATAATATCAAAATGTAATCACAACCAAATTTAAAATGCCCTTTATTAAAACAAGCTTTTTCAAAAAACTGGAAATTTTGAAAGATTGCCGAATGCTTTGAAATTCTTGGTTTTAAAAAGCGCTGTATAAAAAATGTTATGATTGTAAGAGTGGCTTTTGAAACAGTCAGTTTTGAAAGTTGTTTGAAAAGAATTTGATGCATTTTGAAAAGCTATGGAAATCCGGACTTCAAACAGACTACAGACGTATGTAAATATGTGTGTTTTTAGAAGAAGCTGAGTCACAATGGAATATTAGGATTTGAACTTTTAAAATAGTCTCTGGAATGCACACTGCCCTGTCGCCGTCTATCACAGCGTTTCTTTCGCTAGAGCCCTTGCTGTGTGCAAATGTGAGGAGGTGGAAGGACGGTGTATAAATAATTCCACGAGAACAGATAGATTAAAGTAGACATATTTAAATATATTCGAGTCTAACTAACGCATAGACTGTACTACGACTTGGTTCTAGTCTGGTGCTTCTCTCCCCGGTTCTTTAATTATCCATTAGCCAGGTTGTATCTTTCATCTTTGGCCATTTCCAGCCTCGTCCATTCTCCCACTTCCAACCTATCTCCCGCTAACGCTCTGTCTGACGCTCCCAAGGCATCTCCGACTGATGGGCTGGAGCTGGAGGATTCCTATTTCTCCGTTAATGTGTCACTGGAGTACTGCCTACCTTCACTAGAAGCTCGTCTGCTCATCCGGATCCGGACTCCAAGTACTTCATGAGCTCGAGTACATCACGGCCACGGGTAATTACAATTCCCATTCCAACCCATGCCATGCCAGCCCGACTGCTACGAGACACGAGTCTCGGCCTATCCGTAGCATCAGCTCAGATAGGCCGTCAGGTATGTGCAGCGACCACTACTTTTACTTCTAATATCTCCGCGTAGTGCTTCTCAGGTTATGTGCCATGTCCGCGGCTGGATAGGTGTGTGAGGTAAAGTAGAGCACGCAAGCGACTGTCATCACTGAAGAAGCAAAGCAACTATTTTACATAGCTTTCCATCGATAGATGAGAGTAGAGATGACTCCTTTTGCTTCTTCAGTACGATGGGGAAAATGATGGTCTTGGGTGCTTCGATAAGGGAAGCATTTCAAATGGGATCATGAAATGTATTTCATTCCAAGACAAAGACAACGTTATCTGCCTCAGCTGGGAAGAGCTAGTCAGCAACCTGGCGAAGCTAATCCAATTCCTCCCATTAACTCTACCTCACCAATTCTTTCACCCTCTATTTCACCGCGGACACAATATATCCCTATGATGTGTAGTAGAAGTATAGCTCCAGGTAGTAGTGCAGTAATAACAGGTTGACCTTCTTACGATTTAACTTTTAGTCATTGGCTCGTTTTTTTGTTTTTTCTTCAACTGACCGACCGCACCGCACCACAGCGCAGTAACCTTCAATAAATTGAATTGAACTAAACTAAACTGCCCATAGACCATGCCATGGCATGGCATGCCAGGCCCGGATCCTGGTCCAGGTCATTGTGTAATATTACCACATGTTCTACGTTATATCCATATATCGTTTCTGAAGAAGCAAAATGATCATTATACTAATTTTTTTTACAAGTAAAATAATCTTTTATTTTCTTTTGCAAGGTGTACATAGACTTGTGTAGACTTTAAACATTTAATAATAATTACAGAAACTATTAGTACCCTTAACACACAAGTAAACTTGTGTAAAACTTGTTCAAATGGGACGTTGACAGTCTTTTTTAAATAAATTGTCACATTTTTAGGAAGTGTGTGCTAAATTGCAGCTTCCAACTAGAATGATTTTCAAAGCCAGCATAAGATTGCACTTTTGGAGAGCTTTAGAGTTATTAAAAGATTGCTTCTTCAGTGACTAAATCCATTATGGTTATGTAGGTATTAGTTGATGAAGTTAAGTAGAAAATGTAGGTTATTGCTGAGCTTTGGATTTAGCTACTTATGGACGGAGACGGGGTTGGTCGTGGAGACTGGCTAGATGATGATATTGGTGGGGAGGTACTTTAGAAGATGAAGCCAAGGAGAGAGAAAGTAAGTGAGTGAGTGTGGAGTGGTTGGGTTTGGTTTTGCGATTGTTTTTCCATGTATCAACTCGTGTAGTTTGTGGGGAAAGTTTGTGGGGAAATGCATAATTTATTGTATAAGGTTAAGAGGATTACGATATGATTATGCTTTGTAAGATTATTGTCCAACTTGTGCTATATTATGGACGCTGATCGAGCTTGTGTGTATACCTCAGAGAAATACGTACAGGCTCTATCTCCCTGCGTGTAATTATTTATATGTTTTGATATAATTTTCCAGTCATACAAACACAAGCTTACTTACGCCTAAAAGGCCTCATGAACTTCAGTACTTTCATACACACATCTATGTACATAAGGGCAGCATTTCATAACTACTTCCCTCTAAACTTAAATATAGATATTTCCAACCAATTTCTCTATATAGCACGAACCATGTAGTTCCAGAGTGAAAGCGCGGAGATTAAATAGAGATTCCTACATGCATACTCCCTACAGCTGTGTCCAAGTTATATGAGAGCGCCAGTCTAACCTTGCAGTGGCGTAGCTAGAAGCCATGATTACCAAAGACACTTTTTGGAAAAGTCAGATTTGAAAGCACAACTTTGAAGAATGAACTGTAAACAGCAATTTGTTATTTGAAGTTGAATGTAAAAATTCTCATGTGGACCATTGCCTCCCTTATTTCTAGAGCTTAGTACGCTCCTGGAATGTACTGGCTTATTGTTGTGGGGCTAAAGAGGCAGAGGATTGCTCAGGCAAGGCTTTATTACTAGTTAGTTGCGAACACGTAATACTGTCAGGTATAAAAAGTCCTTTTCTGGCTTCGCTTTGTCCTCAATTTAGTCCGAACGACTATCAATGATCAAGTTTTGCATTTTGTGGCATTCAAAACAGTGCAGTGTCTACGTACAAAGTGCAATTGGAATCAAACGCTGCAGTTTATTAGAGTTTAGTATTGGGCATCTTTAATTATTTGTTTTCTATTTTCCAACAGTTTTTCTTGTTGGTTGTTCAAAGCTAATTAGAATTAGCATGTATTCACTTCGCAGTAACATATTGGCTCCCCTAGTACGGTTGGATGTAGGTTTATTATTTTTACAGAGCTGTTAATCAAATGATGCTATTTAATGTAGAAGAACGCACGTGATCATATTGAATTCGAAAATTGAAATGAATTACTGAATACGCTTTCTCCGGGGAAAGTTGCGACACAAGTATGTACATATCTCTTGACTCAGTCCCACAAAAAAGCGGTTAAGAAGGAGTGGAAAACGTGAGACGTTTTTGTAAATACTTGTAATTTGGAGTCACATTTGGTCCTTCAGTAAAGATACCTGTGTAAATACGTAGCCTACAGTACCTCTATCCCTGTTATATAATTCTATACACAGAGCGAGCATGAATCCCTAATCGTAGTTTTCAGGTTTGATTCAAATTCATAGATTCATTCAGTTTTGTCCGCAGCACTTGCTTTACAGTAAAGTGTGACAAGACGTCGAGCCTGAGCTGCGTTTTGATCTGAAACTGTTTAAAAAACTGGAAACAAAAACCTTTTGGGATTGAGTTACTGGGACTGCATATAATTACAGTATAGTCTTTAGTGGCTACATGGTCCCTTTTCTCCCTATATCCTTTACTGACAAGGTTTATTTTTTATCAAAGACGAAATGGCAATGTCAATAGTGTTGCATTGGAGTGGAGTGCATGTGAATGAGTACATGTGTTTGAACTTTGAGCGAGTGTGGAGGGGGCATAGGTATGTGGGAAATGTGGGGAAAACCTAATCAGCACCGACAGACAGAAAGTAAAAGATTAAAGAAAACTTTTCTGTCTTCATAGCCACTCTCGTTTTATTTCAACGCATACTTTTTCTTTCCATGTAACCTTCACTTCACGTTACGTTCACCTCACCACTGGACCAACTACTACGGCGTAGTTTCTATAGCTTTCGAACTTTCTAGTAGACTTTCAGCTTCTCTCCAGTAAATATCTCACCAGTTTCATACATCTACTGGATATCTAAGAAGCAAAGGAGCCAGACTCCAAAGTTTACTACCAAAGTGACCTACTTGAAGCCCAAAAAGAACTTTTACCTTTTTGAAAAGGTTCGAGAGCCTCTTTTCCTAGAATATCTGTAGTTACTGTAAAAGGTGCTACATGTCACATTTACCTGTCTTTGGAAATGGGAAAAACTGGTTTTTTATGTAATTACAACGGGCTCATATTAAGTGTTTAGGGGCAACCTTTCTAAGAATGTAATCTCAGGGTTTGAATATCTGTTTTTTAAAATGGAAACTATTTTATAGGTGTGCACAAAACATCATTCTTAGTTTACTTTGCTTGATAAAAATTGAATAAATCCCATTTTGCTTCTTTAGTATGAGCATAGACGTGAACAAGTCATTGGATCCCATTGTGTCCATTTCCAATATCTGTAAATAGCATCTGTTTGGGTGGAGTATGGCTCCCTTTCCATCTTCATTTTCATCTCCATTTCGAATTCCATTTCCATCCTTTTATGTGCATTTTACCTATGTATGTGCTTTTTCATAATTCCACCCAAGCTGAGGTAGAACGAAAATTTTCGACCATCTTTCTTCCTTTTCTCTCTTTCTCCCTCACATCCCAAATAAATAGGGACTTGGAAACTTTTGGGAATTTCAAAATTGGCAAAATGAAAGTTAGGCATTCCAGCTAATCGTAACGTACACACACACATAATATGGTCGTATGTGGGAAATAAGAAATAACATCTAAGGATCTTATCAGTACATCCATCTATTTCTAGTGTTCGCCTAGTTTGTAGTTATTATCCGCCCACATATGGGGGCCTTGCAGATATGAGTACAGTGGGTCAAAAAGAAAATCATTAAAACAGCATCTTCCGGACTTTGGAAAGAGGTAACTTCTTTAAAAAATAAGATATTTGCCCCTCCAAGAAATTTGCCAATGGTTTAACAGACTCTTTTCTATAACTGCTATGAAACGAATGAAAACGGTAGAAAATCTTTGCAAAGGCGAGGGAAAAAAACAATGTTGAAGAATGCAGAAAGTTTGGAAAGGGAACTTGTTAATGACACTGACACTATGAAGGGATGATGGTGAAGTGAAATGAAATATACGATAACGAAACATACTGAAATACCTTTCCTTGTCGTTGGCATTGGCAGAATGAAATGATTGCTTTTACTTTGTGTGTGTGTGTTTCTTTGAGAGTTGAGGCCGTCGTGGAATTGTAAATGAAATGAAACTATTTCCTCTAATTAGTGCAAACTATTTTTACTATTTCCTTTCCTCCTGCCTTCCTTTCCGGACCCCACTGACCTTTCTTCCAGTATTTTTTTCCTTTCTCTCTCTCTCTCTCTCTCTCTCTCTTTGCCCCCCAAGCTAATTTGTTTCCTTCTTTCTCTCCGTCCATGTCTCTTACTATTAGAATGCACAGTAAGTTTTGGGAGCCTCGTGAGTGACTCTTATTATAAGCTCGTAATCCTAACTTAAGAGCACACTGTTATCTGTACCTAGAGCAGAGGGAGTTTCTTATCGGTGACTGCCCAGTTCCCCTTGTCCGATTGCCCTTGTGCGTCATTCCCCTTATTGCTATTGCCCTTATACCACATTCCCCTTATGCACTATTGCCCTTGTGTCACATTCCCCTTATGCACTATTGCCCTTGTGCCACATTCCCCTT